>JAHQIW010006887.1:0-2500 GCA_019055375.1 Parelaphostrongylus tenuis | reverse complement strand
TTAGGTTTTTCCACCTATTGACTCGCGTACAAGTTACACTCCTCGGTCCGTGTTTCAAGACGGGTCGGAGAGGTGATTGACTTTTATACTGACATAATTGTCAATAAATCAATATCGACATCAACATACAACAAATCTTACCATGACAAGACACAAGACACCATTCTATGTGAATAAAATGGGCAACATGTCAATCAAGTTCGAAATGTGTAGTCGATGCTGTCAGTACAGTTATTAATGGCATACATATTACTTGATCATATTCATCACCGAAAAAGAGAAATGAATACGATTTTTGTCATACTTAGCCATTAAACTACGTCAACTCTCTCCGGTTCAACTTCAACGATTTCACGTTCTCTTGAACTCTCTCTTCAAAGTTCTTTGCAACTTTCCTTCACAGTACTTGTTTGCTATCGAATTCGCGTCCGTATTTAGCCTTAGATGAAGTTTATCACCCACTTAAGGCTGCACTTTCAAGCAACCCGACTCCAAGGTATAATCGATACGATATGTTCAACTATCCGCACAGGTCTCGCACCCTCTCTGGACATTGGCCCCTATCAAAGGAACTTTGGACATGCTAAACATATCGACAATCATACCTATACGCTACATTTCTTTACGATTTAACATCGAAAGATTCAGCGTTGGGCTCATCCCAGTTCACTCGCCGTTACTTTGGGAATCCTAGTTAGTTTCTTTTCCTCCGCTAAATGATATGCTTAAGTTCAGCGGGTAATCACATCTGAGTTCAGGTTGCGTTTTACAAGTGATTGTAAACATAATAATAATGATGATGAGAATTTTGTGCTCAACATGCATTATCTATGTCTAGTGTTAATAGCTTTGTTATTACCGTCGAATACATGTCATCCATCATCAATGATTCTGTTTTTTTTTTCGATTTATATTCATGATTTTCAATGATACCCATTGATAATCAACATTAACGATGGTGGTAACAACATCACTAGCATAGGCACATATCATCATATATTATATTCGGTATAATAATACATACATATTCACTGTATGTACATTATTATTAAATGTTGCCATTGTCGTAATTCTTCACTAAAACGGGAATCATCGTCTTGACGAATACCGTTTGACAAATCTAGTCGTCGCATACATAGAGAAGCATAGATATTATATCATTCATACATCCATGTTTTTCCTCTATGTTTATTGCATATGCAACTTGACTAGAGTAGAATTTCTTCAACAAACCCTGAACCAGATGTGCCGAAGGGAAAACCCAACGCGCTATGCGTTCAAATTTCACCACTCTAAGCGTCTGCAATTCGTGGTAAATAACACGCTAGCTGCGTTTTTCATCGATACGCGAATCGACCGATCCATCGTTGAAGCTAATATTCTTGATTTTAACACACATATATACGTCCAATAATAGAGCGTATAATACGTGGCATCTTCAACTGTCTACCAGTCATTGAATAGGTTGGTTTTTTCTTTCTTGGCTATGCGTGGCGTCCATTCATATGAGAAGTATGGATCCAACTTGACTAGAGTAGAATTTCTTCAACAACCCTGAACCAGATGTGCCGAAGGGAAAACCAACGGCGCTATGCGTTCAAAATTTCACCACTCTAAGCGTCTGCAATTCGTGGTAAATAACACAGCTAGCTGCGTTTTTCATCGATACGCGAATCGACCGATCCATCGTTGAAGCTAATATTCTTGATTTTAACACACATATATACGTCCATATAATAGAGCGTATAATACGTGGCATCTTCAACTGTATACAATCATTGAATAGGTTGGTTTTTTTTTCTTGCTATGCGTTGGCGTCCATTCATATGAGAAGTATGGATCATTAAGATTTCCTGATAATAAACAGGTTTCAAACATACACACAGAATTATTATGGTGCTCGTATTTCGTTGTTCATTAACGAATTTTCAAACAACGATTAAACATGTCATACGCACACACACATAAATAACCATGTGTATTTCATATAATCACCAACATCGCATAGCATCGACTAACACGCGATCGATATTGGACCGTGTAATCAATAATCAGGTCGTTCAAGGTGGCATTCTAGCAATGCTCATTAAGTCTTCATACAAACACAACACACAGAAAGAAATGTGAAAATACCACCACATTTATTCACATTCTTAATGTGACATTTGTGCGTACGCCTTCGCTCGTATAAGCAATCATAATCGTCACTCTAGAACGATTCATACTTATACATATAGACACCTTGTATGTTGAGCTTTAATGGGTGATGATACGATACTACCAACTATTTGACGACATAGTCGTCAACATATGTATATTCATGCATGTTGGTTTCTCGTTGATCAAAGCCGTCCATCCACAAATCAAAAACTGTAGTTTTCGTTTTTTGTGGTGATAAATTCAGCGATGATCCATCTGCAGGTTCACCTACAGATACCTTGTTACGACTTTTACCCGGTTCAAGCCATTGCGATTGAACTGTTTCCCGCCATATCGCGAC
>JAHQIW010006885.1:0-190795 GCA_019055375.1 Parelaphostrongylus tenuis | reverse complement strand
TTCAGTACTACTTTTGCTGTGATACTCAAGAGACTCAAAAAATGTTGCTGAGATGTTTCCTCAGTTGACTGATTGAATGAAAAGAAAATGAGTGATCTGCATTGAGTTATGTGTTACAAGACAACTCTTTTAGATGATAGTATTCAAGACACTACTACTCTTCTTATTAGTGTCATCTACCAGCACAAACTGTATCACATGCTCACTTCAGCACGATTTTGACGGTGGCTCCTCTGAAAAACAGAGACTGGAAGACAGTATGGTTAGTGTTTCCATGAAAACTCACATTCTTCTCTACAATCAATCCATGCATGCGACTACTGGCTTTCAGAATTCCATTCCTCGTGCACGTTCCGCGAGTCGTGTGGACCACACGTTGGTGAACTCCTTAGCTCGGGTCTCCGACCTTGTAATTGTTTAGTATTTTAACTCAAAAGTGCAACTCTTTCATAGCAATTTCAGACATCGTCTCTTTTCGAAAACTTTGTGGAACTGGCAAATCAGGAGAAATCACAAGTAGGCGGTCCTCTTCGTTGTTTTATCATGATATTATTTAGTGAAGCACAAGGTAAACTACTTTTTATTAGAACGTGGTTTGCAACAGTTCTCTTATGAGAGTGAACACTATCTGTTAGACCCAACCATTCATTTTCGAGCGTGCAATCTGTTACAGAGTTTCCTTGACCTGAATCCCATACAGGCCGTTCTCTAAAACGAGTCGTCATGTAGTTTGTTCAGATGTTATCCAATGATCTCCCAGCGCCACTGAATACAAGAAAGACAACATCAAAATTTAGTACAGAAATGGAACAGAATTCCAATCACGAGATCACAAATCATCTCTTCAATATATTTGATAAGATTGGAAGCGGAATCACGCGCATTTCGTATCTCGAAAGGTGAGTTGTTGGATTTACTGGGATTGTGGATACTACCGATGCGAATTTACAGACCTCACGTTTGTACCCGCGAAAGCACAAAGAAGTGGCCGTCGCCAAACAACGTGTCACTGAAATCCGAGAAAATTTGTCAGCGGTTTCGTGATGCACAGAAGTGCATTGACAGGCGAACCGATGCAAAGGTGTGATTCACAGTTATCAGAAGTGCTAAGTAAATATGAGTTTTTATAGGGAGTTGTTGAAACAACTCGAGTGGAAGAATGTTGTGAAGGATACGAAACACGAGATATATTTAACCATGGATGTTCAATAGGTTAGTGAGCATCTCTCTGAAGAAAAAAAGTTGAAAATGCATAAAATTTGGTTGCCTTGGTTTACGTTTGATGGGCTAGGATATTAGTAGAAACATAATATCCTTGAACACATATGATAGGCGTACTCAGGCAAGAATAAAATTTCTGCTTCTAGTGCTCATATTTATCCCTTTTTTATCGATAGACGTCAGTAAAATTTTCCTATCGTGCATTGAAGGTGCGTTATAGACCGTGCTGTCTGGAAACCTGAGGTGATAAAAGCGGTATAATGTCAATTATTCCCGATGTATAACCAAAAGGTAACCAGGCTTACCTCTACTAACTCTTTCGTCACGTGGACATGTTATCTGCCGACCTCCTGGATGGGATCATCGAGAACAACACCTTCTTATCGTGGATAACTTTGCTGAGAGAATTGACGCCAGAAAAGAAGCCATGTACGGTTGAAGTGTGAAAGGGCGATACTGCTTCTTTGTCGGTTGCTTTGGCCGTCTATTCGTGGCTTTTTCCCAGATTATTCCCAACACATTTTCGTAGTTAGGAGGCGTCGGGTGAACAAAAACATCCAGAGAAATGTTTTCAGCAACAAAATACACTTTATTGAATGTGCACGCGCTCAGATATGCTAACATTAGTTTTTCAAACAATTTATTTCACTTTACTTGTCTTTGCATCTTGTCCAAACTCCAGCACTTCTTGTATTCGATTCGTTTCCGCGCATCCATCATCAGCGAAAGCGTTCGAACTATCGGGAGAGTCCGGCTGCTGCTTGAGGAATGTCGTCTTGCTTCATAAACGTCGTTGAACTGATCAAGGCGATTCTACCTGGAGTCTTGAGATAGACAGGCTTTCGACTTCAATTACAGGAAGTGGACCACTCTCAGACAAGTTCGACAACAATTAAATTGGAGAGGCGCGAGACCTGGTGTGCCTGAAGCCAAGTGGAACTAAGTGCAGCGTTCGTGATAAACGACATCACTTCCACTAAGCTATACCGCTCTCTGATGTTACCACTGATACCAACTTTTGCAATAATTTTGTCGAACAAGACCTTAGGCATGATGTGGGATTTTCACAGGCAGTCATGCCACTTTTTCACATAATTAACGTTTTTGTCACATTACCACTTATAATCTAAGAAAACAAACCGGGTGTCGTATGAAGGGTGAGCCTTTTGTTTTACGATTAGATCCTTTTTTTTTTCTTACTGCAAGTGATTCTGCTGTCAAAACAAGCAAATTCAGAATCACCAACTTTGGCGATGGACGAGGTCCTTCAGCGCATGAACTCATCTTTGTGGCACCTTGCCGAGCGCAGTGATGCCAAGAGTGAACTCAGCAAAAACAACATCACGGTCTTTGCTAGTACTGGAAAATATGCTAAGGTTTGGACATTACAAAAATTATTTACGTCTACAGCACTAAAAGTGTTGCATCCTTAGTTTATATACTTTATAAGTGGTGTCAATAGATTTGGTATAATGCAAATTATTTCGTGAAACATCAAACCGAACACAAAAATGAAGCGGAACGTGAATCAAGTACGAATATATGAACAACCTTTTTTAGCAGCCAAATAACACCACTTCATACATATTGAGTCGAATTGTGCCTGGAACGTATCGAGCTCATGACTGGACGGACGGAACAGTACTGAAGACAATTGAAGGAGGAGATCTCATCATTTCTCAATCGTATGATGTCTTCGGATCCGTCGTAAGGCTACCTCATTCAATAAAATCATTTATATCTATGGGTTATGTCTCAGAAGAAAAGTTCCAGGTCTGCTTTACATCGTTGCCCATGGAAAAATTCAAAAAATAGATATCTTAGACAATTTTTCCGCTTTTGTTCTGCGATATATCTCTGAGACAATGGTTTGTACACACGGGAAATGAAAAGCATTTGTGAAGCATGATAGTTTTGAACTATGAAATCATATCAAGAAGGAACTTTATCTACAGGAAGGCTTGTTGAACTGGTTTTTATCTAGTTGAATCTTGAAGCGATATCTCTTTCAGACTTCCACAACAACCTTGTATTAGCTTATTAAGGAGGAGAATAGACTTTGAATACGAAAAATTAAAATTGAAAATCAGTCAATCACGAAAGTGTGAATTGCATCTACAACTGTTCAGGATAAATGCGACTTTCGAATTGAGCACATTAAGGTCGATATTTTTTACAATCTATTAAAAGGAAACTTCCATTTTTTAGAATAAGCTTTACGTATTTCGAAAGCAAAAGCATCACATTCAGCAAAACAAGATGCTGTACTCCAAATTCATGTTTAGTTCGCGTCTGGGGATGTTCCGCTTATGTAGAATTTTTAGAAATCCTGATTTCTGTTCTACCCCGCTCAAAACTTGGATTCTTGAACAAGTTTAGGATTGAAAACGTATTTTGGAAAAGTAGATCGTGCCCTCAAAGATATTATGGCAAAGTCTATTTTATGAGGTTCTCTCCTTCTGATTTCACTAAGTGTTCTAGTTAGTGGAAAATTATCACTACCAGTGGGAATACCATGAACAGGCGGAAGTGTCAAGAAGACCATGTTCGAGTGTAAGTAAGAAATAATTGACAGATACGTTTAGATAAATGTTACGAAGAGTTTCGTGAATTGTATTCCGCTCAATTCGTCCAGTCATCGCACTGAAAATGGCATAGTGCACTTGGTCAATGGTGATTTGAGGCCAGCTTCGGAGACGTTATATTCTGCACTTAAAAAAGATCCTCGATTCGCTTCTTGTCATAAATGTACGTGCAAAAATTACTCATTGAAAAAAAGTCTTACACTATTCCTGACACACCTGCTGCAATGACGCAGAAATTACCTAGGAGTTCCGTGTCAGCAATTTCCGCAAATTTTCCCTTTCAAAAGTCGAATAGATTGCTTATGGCAGTTTCTCTTTGCTTGCTATCTAGCATCGCCTGTATCACCCATCGCCTCGTTGATAATCGAAAAAGTAATTCAAGAGATCCTCCTTGCTAGTGACATTTGCAGAGCATCATGTCTTGATTCCAGGTTCTACTATCTGACTTCTTGTTTAAGATTTTGCATAGCTGACGTTTCAATCTGCTTCAGTTAAGTCATTTATGTTATATCTGGACACTAAGACGCTTCGTGATTTGCTCATCATAAAATATCCTTTGAAAAAGCGACCTATGTTCCCATAGTTCCGAGCAGGAGATAACATATGCTTAGTGTGTATACCTGTCAAAATCTCCTGGATTTTGATGTTTAAATTAGATTGATAAGAAAAGGTGAATCACAGGCAATGTATGTGAATTCCAGGTGGTGCTCTGATCGGTATGGCTTCCTCATGACTCATTTGTTGTCTCTAAAGGTTTATCGATGCGTTGTCAGCCTGCTCCCGTTCGGTGGTGTCATCGAAGTGTGTTCTTCGTTCGTTATCGAGATCACAGGTCAACGATTCCATAACGGATGGCTGCACACACATAAAGTGGTCACACTTAGTCTCAGGTTGCATTACCGTGGTCTGACAGTGCTGATTGATTTGTTCCGTTGCTGCCGTCAAGCGCGATGTTGAGGGTCGTCTTCACCTAGTCGCTCGGGAATGTGGTCTCTAGCACTGTCGATGAAGAATCGTGCTGGACGTGCGACGAAGAATAGCTGAGTCGTAGACAGAGTGAGACGAGTCCATATTCTGAGGTTGTGATCGAAGCTGTGCTTACTATGATGGAAACGTTCAGAGTTTGATATGCATTTCTTGTGCCACAATTTTGATAACATAGACTGCGATGCCTCAGTTTTCGTATCGCCACTTTTAGTTCTTTTTCTTACGCGCCACTAAAATGTTGCTTTCAGTCAGCCGACTAAGTTGCCACCATCCACCATAAATTTAATCGCTCCTTTTTTGGTTCACTTTCTTTCAACAATTACAGGACATGGTGGCGACACATACGAATACTTTATATTGATATAAATAATATATAATAAAAACATATTGGCATATATAACATCTTATAATATAATATAAATCGTGACAATAAAAATTAATATAATAAACTTCGCCACAAGCAGATTGATGAGTTCACTTGCCACCGTTGCAAATGAACCCAACAGCATTCGTGCATCATCAACAACCTAATTTGCTCGCTTGTTAACTACGATCTTGAAATCAAATAGACAAATTATACACCAATCAACGCAGGAGAAGACGGCTTTCAAGTGCACCAAAAACACAGAAAATGACCGACACCCAAAAAAAGTTACAAGCATTTTCTCCGAACTTTTTCCCCACCTCTTATATGTCTTACGTAACTCCGATGCTTTTTGTTGCGTTCACATGTTATATTCCTCTTTCAAGTTTCAGTGGTAACTCTGGCCTGAAAAACTAATGTTACACGAAATCATGAAACTTGTATTCTTTTTCAATAAAGTCACGATTTATAGCAATAAAGCACGTAGTGGTGGCGACATATACGAATATGTTTGCTAATACCAAAAATGCAGTATGTGCGTTCGTCATCCTCATTCAGAATCTTCATTAGGGCAGACTGTTAAGGAGATGAGTTTTGTTTAAGATTTAGTTTGTAGGAGACAGGATGGTTATCATGATATCAGCTAGTTCGTCAAAAAGTGTTCTCCTTTTTTTCCTCTGTGAATCGCTCATTTTTATTTCGTGGTTGTCTTCATTTTAAGAATACTAGGCTGAGCAAATGTCAGGGGAAATTTTGAAATCTTCATTTTTTGACATCTTTTTGTCGTTTTTCGGGGGAAGTTAGGATAATTTTTGTTAGCATTTATCTAGTATTAATTGATCTCTGAATTGCCTAGTGAACAGTATGATATGCATGCGCTGATCTGCCATTGCTGAAGAGAAAGTTTAACGACGAATCTACATTTCATTAGGATTTTGGAAAAAGTATTATTCACTGAAGGCGCTCATGAAGTTTCGAACTGAAAGAAGCTAAATCGAACTACTGAGATGCAGTTCTTTCGAGGCGTTTTCGGTCTCTACGCCTGAAATCTCTACACCTCTTGTGAAATTTTCGTTCCAAGTAATCTTTCTAGATTACTGAGCATGTTGCCAGATACATCTGAAGTACCAAGACTAATATCTGCACTTTTCTGTCAATCGATTTTCAGAAAAGACATGGTTTCAGATCAAAGATGGTAACAGCGGCTGTGTACGTTGGACGAGCACGACTTGTAGCTGGCGACATATGTACGAGAGAACGGTATCGTGCACATCATATGACGACGTACTCGTAGGCGATGACAGTACGCCATTGAAATGAGAATTGTCTTTTTAAATGATAAAACTCACATTAATAAACAGATAATATATCCCCTTAGAGCAAAAAGTACCGAGAATAATTAATAAGAAGACACTACTCATCATATAAAGGCTTGGCGTGAAAGATGGATAACACTCTATGATGAATATTTTTTGGCTCGGCCTTAGGGTGAGAATCTGTCTTCTCTCCACTCATAGAGGTTCTGAATGTTGGTCAAACGTTTGTCTTATCTGAAACTGCGAAATAGTCGTCTTACTTTTTATGATGAGCACACGAGAGATTGTAAACAACAAGATTCATACAGCACAATATTGGCTGACGTTTGATCGGCCCATCTTTTTTAAGCCTCAAAGAAACTTCGTTTGCCAAGTTTTTCTGATAAGATAATGAGAGCATTCAAAGAGTAGATTTTGAGCGAATTTAACCCTCTCAGGTTCTCATCGAACTTTGGCCATCTTCACTATCTTGGTGTTCATGTCGTGTCTGCTCATTAAGACATTCAAGCATCAACGCCGAGTTTGACAGAAAGTCGGTCCTGAGTAGTTTTGCTAATGCCCTTCGAGATTTCAGCTACCTACAGACAGCATTCGGTCCTCATCATAGCAAGTTCATCCACATTTTGACAAGGATTTTTCAGAAGCTGCTCTGCTTTATACTTAGATAGTTCGGTCGACTATGATGAAATAGATTGGATCCTACGTCATATCTATTACATTCCTGAAAAAATAAAATTTGACTTTCATCTAAAAGCAGAAAGAAAGCACATAACATCAAGAAACTAAGGTGAGGAAAAGATCAAATAAAAATAAAAAAGAATTTCACCATAAGAGCTGAGTTATGAGGATCTGAACGAACTCATTATGGAAATAACATTTACACATCTAAGTAAATCACCTATAATTTTAACCTATTCAGGACTTCGAAATCATAGTATTGCTACTGCATTTTTCGCAGTGTTATGATGTTACTTATATAACTAAGAGAATTGAGTAGTGAACAAAAAACACGGCCTCAGGCAGGAATCGAACCCGCGTTTCATCCTATCCGGGGACGCGTGCTCTACCACTACACCACCGAGGCACATTTGCCCAACCACTCATTCTGTTTTTGTTCACCACTCAATTCTCTGTTCAAAACTGAAGCAAAGGTATCTCCGAAACACCAGCTTCTGGGGATAATCGGTAATAACAACCCCCTCTCAATCACTCAGTGAAAACAGTGCAAAAGAGAGATCAAAGTTACAGTTTGTAGGTTGGCCCTGTGATTTTTAACACTTAGAGTTATGGAAGCCCATTAACAACTTCAACGCAAAGTTTCCAAGGCACTCACATGAAAGACAAAACTTTTATCTCAGTTTAGTGCATAACTGCCAAGGAAATCAGAACAACATACACAAATCTGAAACACTGTGTTATCATTTACTGTACTCTGACAAGTCAAAAGGGTTGGAAACTCTAATTGGTCGATGAAGATCTATTGAACAATTCCAACGATTACAGGCCTCTTTACAGTGACTCCAACTTTCGTTCGAGATTACCTCGATTGCTTTTGTAATGAGAGATGTAATGGAAGCAAAATGCATAAAGAACCTTTGAGTTATGTTGTAGATAACGGCTTAACGCCAGTGATGAGCATTACAGCTACATTAGAGCCTCAAATTTAGTACATAACAAATCCAAAAAACTTATAGTGTCCATCACAGCTGCCCAGAATATCCGCTGTGTAGATGTGAATTTTAGCACGCGTCGCAAAGCAACTGGAGAGGATATCCTAATGCCTCTCATAATTAATGTTATTACTAAATGATTTCGGCCCGATAATCCAACAGTGTATATATATATAAATATATATATACCCTGGAGGGATGGATGGCTTGGTGAGCCATGAGCGCGAGATCGCAGCATCGATCTTGTGTGCGACGCGGAGCACCACACCTTCAACCATTACGCCACATGTACTCCATTCATGAGACAAAGAAAATATCAATAATAAAACCTTTTATGCCTTATAATTTGCCATAAATGAGATACTAGAGACCATTTTGAACTAAAACATAATAACAACTCTAATATGCAATCGATGAAGCCAATCAAAGCACGTCTAATGTGAAAGATATCAAATCCGAAATGTAAGCTAAAACTTGAGAATTGACTATAAAAATCATAGTCCGAAATCATGTTTCATATGCTGTAATGATTCAGGAAAGTAATGATCCATGAAGCAGAAAAAACTATGCAAAATGAGACTTTATGAAATCACGAATTTCATTGACGTTTGCTGCGTCTCCCCACTCTTTTTCCAAATGGGCGTACAGTAACTTGTTATCAGCGATTAGGAAGACTCCTAGATGAATTATAAATATTACACAGTGTAAGAAAAAGATAAAATACATAAGATGATTCAACCATGCTCGATTGAATATCTTTAACCTTAGAAGTAGACTAAGATTGTGAAAGTCATTTGTTCCAAACACCAACGTCGTCAAATATTTGACTAAGCTCGACTTGAAGCTAACAAGTAGTGTGCGGTGACCGACCACTTTATTTTTTCGCACTCCCCACATTACCACAGACACAAAAAATTGAGCGCTAAGAAGAATTTCGACCTGACGGAAGTTGAACCCGTATTTCACCCATATCAGTGCGCGGGCTACCCTTACATTACTGACGCCAACGCCTTGCCATCGCTTTTTCTTCGATATATCTTAGTGTAGCTATCACTTTCAGCTTTCAACAGGTTTGGTCGGGTAAGCGTGTGACACATTGAACTCAATTAAGCTGACAGCCATATATAAGTCTTGAGAATTCTTTATTTTCACTGCTTTTTCGCAAATTTTCGCAACTCTCTCAGATGTATAATTGGATCATCATAACACTGCTTAGCTACGATGAGATATATCGAAGAAAGAGGTGAAAAAGCGGTTACCTCGGTGAAGTAGTAATTGCACGCACCCCCAAAGTGGATGAGACGTATGTATAATAGAAACATCATACCGCTGCGAAAAAGGAGTAAAAACAAAGAAATTTTAAGAATTATATATCTACCAATGGTGCCTACACAACTGCTCTAAACTGTTCATTAGCAGCTATAAAGATGAAGAGATAGTAGGCCTGTGATCGGTATCAACTGAATTCAAATTAAATAATAAAATTAATAAAGTTATGGTTGGATTAGTAATAAGGCCTAGTTTTGTGTGGATAACGTGTCAGACTAGAAACAAGTGATGGCAGCGTACTCTGTAGATGATTATGTTTCATAAGGTGCGTTGTTCGCCACACAAGATAACATCGTCTTTCAATTAGTTGTATTAGTTCCCCAATTTGGCATGAGTAGACAGTTTGTTGATAATTTCATCATTTTTTCGAACGTATTTTCTGTGTTCTTCTGTGTGTTGTTCCACAATTTTAGTACATTTCTAAAATTGTATATGATGGAAGGAAAAAGTTTGCCCATCGCTAAACTACGTTTATGCCAGCATTGGAAAACAGGTTTTACAGCATGATATGAATGTAGTTGGAAGGCAGAAGAGCTGATGGAGTCTGTGGTGATCAATCCTGGCACTAATAATACTACATTGGCGCCGTGGCTAAGTGATTGTGATGCTCATCGTGGCGTGCGTGGGAACTAACCTCACCTCCCAGAACTCTCCGGCAGTCAACAACGAATACCCCGTGGAAGGCCACAGCCAAGCTATCCTCGAGATCGCAAGGAGACACGCTCAACCAGTATTCTACAACCTTCAAGAAGATGAAGAATCGATTTTAATTGTAGAAGCACCGGGATTTGTACAGTGAAGAAAACACACTGTAAAGACAGATCAATTAAAAGTGAAGAAAAAGTGGAAATAATGCGGCGCCTCATGATCTTTAGCACTCCGGTGACAATCGAATAGCAGCTTATGAAAAGTGCATGCCTGTCTCAGTGCATAGAACTACTGCTTTTTTCTTTGAACAATGTAGTATTTAGAAAAGGGGAAAACGCAATTTCTAAAGATGCCGTGGAAAAACAGGAAGCGAGAAAAGCATTGAATATGTTTTTTTTATTGATTCGATAATTTTATCAAATTCCTAGTTCAATTTTAGTCCACAACGTGTTTGATTTAGGCACTTTTCCGTTACACGGCATGGGATGCAGAAACGATCCTTTTCTCTGGACAAGAACATTTCATAATAGTGTTCGTAATCACTCCACGCGTTTTTCTTGCAAGACAGAGCCTTTTTTTCCAAACTACTAGTAATCGTTGGGTGGCGTACATTTTGAGGATTACAATGCTGTGTTAATCTTTTGGAAAGACCATTCTATGCAGTGTAACAAGGGAATTGAGATTATTTTACATAAACGAGTAAGTGTTCTTTGACCAATTTACAGGCTGTGGGTGGCGGAAGGGAGGGGAGTTGCCCGATTATCGAATGATGGCGCCTATGTGAAGTTCGAATGAAAAAATGAAGCTCTCGACGATGATCAATCTTTGCGAGATACGGCATGCATCCGAATCATCAAGCACCGTTTGAGGTGACTGATCGCACATCTCGCCTTTACATTGAATAGCGGCAGCCTACCAGTACAACAAGTCAGTGCTGCTATCCCCTCAGAAAGTCGCGCCATTTACGAGCACGGAGAGTGGAAGGCTTGGTGAGCCTTGGGCGCGAATCGCACCATCGACGATGTGTGCGTCACAGGAAACCTCTAATCACTGTGCCACGCGACTACATCTACCATACTCAAAATTTTCTCATTGTGTAATTTCTGTGATGGCGTGATTCTATGCTAAAAGATTTCATAAACTTCTGCAGAGAAATAATAAAATCTGCTCTTAGAAAGATTCCAGATGTCCGGATATGAACAGAAAAGCATTCTAGTGATTTCCTTGAATTAAAAAGCACGTAAGACTTTCACCTCCAAGTAGACGTCCCTCGCCATCTGTGTTACCGTGAAAGCCTGCTTTCTTCGCTTTATATATATTCACATAAGATCCTATACGTAGAAATCCCATCCACAAAGGCAGCCAACGCTGGTTTGGGCCATAAAGTGTCGCTGAAACATCACTGATAAATGGCACAGTAACCTCCGATGATTATCCAATAACGGTGGTCTCCCAGTGAGTCGGATAACCACCATCAAATACTCACCTCCGTATCGAAATAGACATCGCCTTTGAAATAAGGCTTAAATTCATTCACGCCTTTAACTTCGTGCACAACAGCAACCTAAATGTGTAAAATACGAGGAAAATCGAGAGTACAGAATGTGCGATCGTTCAAATACATGGGACAAAAATTCCAACGCAAGAAAAACACCTACCAGCTGGATGCCTGCGGATTCCAAGATCGGACTAAGCGAACTGAGTTCAGCAGCTTCTTTGCGGCACAAAAGACATCCTGGACGGCGAACAGCCATCACCATCGTTGGACCTTTAGAGAACAATGAAGAAGCCTGAGTGATGAGAGAAAATTATGTCTAAATTTTTGAGAGCTAAGAATTGTACAAAATGTCCGCGTAAAAACCCACCTGTACCACCTTTCCTTCATAAACTTTAGCTTCATCTCCAACAGAAATCAACTTTGCTTCAGAAAGATAGGAAACCGTAGGAGTGACAGCACCAATAGTCAATCTCGTCGGTAGATTGGCATACAGTATCGCGCCTCCTAGCGCTGCTAGCGCTCCATATCCAAACATTGCCATATTTCGTTTGTCTAAAGCAGCATAAAAATTGTGCACTACCTACGACTCACATCGGCTTTCGACGAAAACTAACACTGACGATCAAGGCTTATATGATATATCCAAGAATGCAGAACGATATGCAAAACACTAACTTCAGGTGAAACCGAACACGCGTTTCACTCTTTGCACGGCTGCGAACTAAACACTACACTTCGTTATCATTCCTGTGATATTTGGTCTCGAAGCCATCAGCAAGCAATCGTCAACGAGTTTACCTGCTAAGCACAAATCGGTATCAAACCCAAATGAGCTAAGTTAGAGTAGCGGTTAGCACGTACCATCTGGAATGGTGAAACGAGCGTTCTACTCCCGCTTGAAGTTCAGATTTTGCATATTATTCAGTACTCTTGAATATATAGTATATTACAAGGTTATACATATATATATATATATACAAATATAACATACTATATATATAATATAAGTATTATATGTATATGCATAGTATAATATATACAAGTAATATATAAGTACCTAGTAAGTATAAATAATAATAACAATATCTATATTATAAGTATAATATATATAATAGTTATAACATCATAACACTGCTATGAAAGCGACAAATTAGAAGAATTCATGTAGCTTATTTTTACACATTTCTTCTACAGAATTGATTTTGATGGAATATTCTAATACTGTTACAATTCTTCGAATAAAAAAGGCATACACCACTTGATGACCAAATGTGGAGAAAAGTTCATCACAAGCCATTTTATGTAGTAAAACGCAACAGGTAATGGGACTAGGGTTCATAGGGTTCAATAAATAATTATTTCAAGTAGTCGACGATTCTTGATCACTAAAGTGATTTGTCTACTTGGTAGATAAACAATACATTGAAGATGCCTTTGACTTTCATTGAATGTCTTTCCAATTCCAGACAGATATGACAGCGAAACTCCCACACTTTCGGAGCCAAAAAAGCCAAAATAATAATTTTCGAAGTTTTAATGAAAAAAAAAGCGACAGCTCATAACAAGAAGTATTGGGTTATCTCATAATTTTTGCTCATTCCAACACTTTTGTTAATTCAATTGCTATTTATTTATAGAAACCAGTTAATCAATAACATAATCGCTGTCATGACATGCAGCCACTTGCTGGATGAAGACCGGATGCCTTTCTCCTAAAAGGAACGAGGCTGACGATCAATGAAGTCGGTGAGTTTACTTCTGAGCTAGCTGTAGTCTACAGATGTGTTCTCCCGCAGATGCCCTTTCAGGGCACAGAAGAGATGATAATACGACGAAGCAATTTCAGGGATATATGATGGATGTAGGAGCGCATGTGGCGCAGTGGTTAGAGGTGCCCTGCGTCGCACACGAGGTCAATGGTTCGATCTCGCGCTCATGGCTCACCAAGCCATCCATCCCTCCGGGGTCGGTAAATTGGTACCAGACAGGTCTCAGACTTGTCTGGGAGGATAAGCAGCACTGACTCGGTTCAGCGGAGGCCACCGCGAGTCATTGTAAAGGCCAGATGTGCATTCAATCATCTCAAACGAAGTTAAAAATTGAAGTCGAATGCATGGCGCATCCCTCAGGGATTGATCAACGCCGAGAGCTTTATCCTTTATGCTTTATGATGGATGTACTACCGTAGTCGAGACAAGATCCTCCAAGATGTGGCGAGCCAACCTTCGATGTGACGGATCGAGCGTTATTCTGGAGATGGGTGACACTGAGTCGTTCCAGACGCTTCTCTCACACTGCTGCGGCCAATCTCCGGACTTGTTCCCGTGGACGTCGGCGTTGATTGTCTGCTTGTTGTCGAGCCATACGCATATCCTGTCTATCTCAGAGAACCGAGAGCATAATCTTCCAGTATGGAACACAGGCTTTCACTGAGCTGACGAGTCTTTGCTGTAAGGCAGCCAGTAGTCATGGCGGCGTGTTATCCTCATCATAGACTCAGGACTCACCTCCAGTGACGATCGACTTGAGAAAGTCCTGCCTGTGCATTCGCAGGAGAAGACTTTCGTAGATGGTCACTCATGCATAGCGGTCTGGTTGGTCAATGCATGAGGGTGTCCATCGAGACATCATTTTGTGGCGGCTTATTTCATTCAGATGGCAAGCGATGGTGCTATGGTGCGATTGCTAGAGCTACTCGAACAATCTCCAACATGCCATTGTCTTTCGGCAATAATTTAAAACTCAAGAAAAACTGAACAGAACAATAGTGCGAAAGAAATTATATAACTACTCTATATATTGTAAAACATCACTGTGTCCTGCTCGATCGAGCAATGTTTTCCAACTCCTTTCATATTCGAACAAACGATTAGTTAAGCATAAAAGCAAAAAATACACGTTTCGTGGGATTCAGAAAGTGAAAATTTCATCATGATCAAGCAAAAGAAACTGTTTAATTTGAGATTGCATTTTGAGCCCTTCATGAGGTCTGTTATGGATAATTAAAACTCAAAAGTGCAATACTAATTAGCTCAAATTAGACTGTGAGACTATGTGGCTCTTGAGCGAGGTCTCAAAATAGTCGAATACAATATTTGTTATAAAGAAAATCTATATTTGCTAGTTTTTGAATCGATTGATAGAGTCAAATGTGATAAATATTGAATGACAGTGTTTCGCAGGACGCCACTAGAACCGGACCTAACGAACCAACCCATGACACCATACTACTTTTTGCTCTACCTCTTACACCAAAATACTCTCCTTAGACGCCGATCTTCACACTCTACAAGAAGAAGCAAGTAGCAACTAGCATCGAATTCCTCTTGATCGTCCTACAAGAAACAAGCTAGAAGACTGTTATATCCAATGATAAAGTATGTGTAAAACTTTTTGCGTCAGCCGAGACTCGAACCCCCATTTCATCTTATCCGAAGGCGCGCTCCTTAATCCGTCGCACTACCGATGCCTTTTACCACCACTTTTTCTTCTTTCTGCCACCGAGACTGATATATTCTGACTAAATAATCGGGACCCTTCTTATTTGCAGATGGCGGTGAAGCTGGATTCGTCGTCGACCCATCATTCATTTCCTATCTTAACAATTTCCACAAACTCTTTTGCTCTTCTCTCGCTTAGCAGCTCTCCGTCTTGATCCCATACATCATCTCAAAAATTATGGGAGCAAACGAAACACGCCCTGCAACAGCTGGAGGAAGTTATCCGCAACGAAAGCTCTTCTAACAAATTCATTGAAGGAGGCCTCAATGCCAGATCAGGAACGGCCAACGAGAATAATTATGGGGATGGTGATAATTGAACCCAGAGGACAAAACAGAAACGGATTTCCATTATAAGATTCCTGTTCACAGCACATTTTCATAGGAACTCATTTTCCCCAAACAGAGATATTCTAGTTTTCCCTCAATGGACACGGCAACCACCTAGTCGCGCGACGTATGCGCAAATCAGTCATTTCAACGTATGTAAAATGAGGTACTTGGACTCTGTACTGAACCCTTCTCTGTGTAAAGAATGATCCTGGCATAAACTGGAATAATACTTTAGCTGTAGTGGAAGAAAAACATGACAAGTCACGTTTGACGAGGATATTCTCAATAAGATCGTCATGAATTGGTAAACTCTACTTATGACCAGCAGATAAAGGAACTCCGAGCAAAGAGTACAAGCTGCTTGTCTAATGACTTGAAAACCTCTACCGACGACCTCTCACTTTCTTAAACAAAAAGTTCGGACCACATCTCCATCATCATTAGAAATCTGATCGAAAGAGAGGGAGACTGAAGCTCAATCCTACTAAAGCACAACCAACACGGCTAGTAAAAAATGTTAGCTTATAAGGTATCCACAGGACGAAAGACATCTATGTAAGCAGAAAATTCTGTGAAGTAGCTCGACAGCTAGTTGTTATGAAAATGTACGCTGGGATCTGTGAGACTATCACATTTCGTCGTCAGTCTTGATGAACGAAAATAGCATCACTAGATCTTCAATTATATGGAGCTTATAACGTTTTATGCCAGTTTTTCTCGTTTCACAATTTCCGTTTCTGACCCCAAAGTTCTAGCTGAAGAAAAGCAAGCCAGTATTATTCACTCCGCAGTTCGAGTTGCGATAGAAAACATGAGGTAAGGTAGAAATCGAAGTTTGATAAGATCAACGCTGACTTTCTTAGAGCCGGAAGCCACAATCTCCGTGCACTTCCGCAACGCATATTACAGCTCACCATACAAACTGATCGCAGGGATCTTTGTGAGCATCGCCCGGCTCGCCTGTTGAATCTACCTACAAAGTGCTCACGTAGATGACTCTATACATATCACTCTTTGGATGAGGGAAAGCAATGATTTCAAAGAGATTCTACTGTCTGGACGGCATCTGGACGCGTTCGAATGGTAGTCACGGAATTTTTCGAGAGCACCACTATATTGATTTCTATCGATATGAAAAAGTGTTGACAGCGTCGAAACGAATCTACTTCTAAAAAAACACTAGTCGAGATTATCGAAACTACATCAGAAAAATATAGCATTTCAATCGACTCCTCTCCATAGGAAAAGAGGCTTGAAAATGTGGCTTCATCTAGCCAAAGACTGCAGTGGAAATCGCTCAACTGAGAAGAAAAGGCGTACACGTTGATGGCAGATCTCTGTCAATGTTCTTTTCGGTTATAAGGGGACAAGATGAAGAAACGACCTCGTTCGCTGGACAGGAACTTTTCATATGAGTGTTAGTAATCATCCTAAAGCTTAAGTCTCTGGCTACAGCCCCACTTAGCCAGCTTTTGAAAAGGATTTTTTTAACGCTGTGACAGAAGGAAATGCGTTGAATTTCAAACAAGCATTTTTCTCGCAAATCAGAGTCCTTTCTTGAACTATTATTGATCATTTGATAGCGTAATGCTTAGTGATTCAGCGCTGTGAGTATTTTCTAAAATAAATGTTTGTCTGCAGTGTAGCAGAGAAAATAAATTGAATTCACCTACGCGAGCAAGTTGTCTTTGGCCAATTCACGGGCCGCTGGGTGAGGAGGCTAATTGAGCTGACGCGATGATCAATCGATTATCGAGCATATGAACGTGTAGAGAAAATCTAGTAGTATCTGAATGTTTTCGAGCCACTGTTGGAAGCAATTGGGACGTTCTCTGGCCTCATGAATTACATCAAATTGATCATAATAATGACTGGTTTATCCGTATTCATGGCAGAATAAAAGTATTTATTTGAAGTTTTTTAGTAACATGCGTTTCGTCAGAGCTTCTCCTTTCAAGACGGAGAAACAATTCCCAATCGAATAGCAAAGGACGCACTTTCATAAAACTAGCAGAAAATCAATCGATCATCGCGTCAGCCCATCTAGCCTCCTCACCTATGCGGCCCATGAAATAGCCAAAGACCACTTATCCACGCATGCGAATTCAATCTTATTTTTCCTATTACATTGCAGAGAAACGGTCCTTCCACAAAATAACCATAGCGTTGGAATAAGCAAACATTACGATATCGAAAGATTATTAATAGTCCAAGGAAAAAGTTCTGTTTGGCCAGAAATATGCACGTGTGAAACATGATTTTATTTTGAACTCTACAGCGTAACAAGAGGGCTTTTCGAAAACCTGCTATATGGGGCTGTAGCCCAGATTTTAAGCTTTCGAATAATTTTTAGTACCCCTATAAAAACTTGTCCAACGAAAATGGTCGTTTCTTCACCTTGCCCCCTTATAACCGAAAAATCCTCTATCAAACCTTGACTTTGCTATTGTCAAGTGTTCCAGCAGCACCAGGAGACCAGAGGCGATACTTAATGGATTCATTGAAGTGGGAAAAGATTGAAAAGCGGATAGGACGAAGCCGAAACCGATGAAAAATCCACGGTCACAAGGCGAACAAGTCAAAATGAATGGCTCTTGGATTACAGAGACTACATCGTACATGTGTATGGACGTTCAGCGAACATGCAGAATAACTTAGAGGAGAAATTAGACAAAACAAACATACTCGAAATTGATAGTATTTTTAATGCATTTCGCACTGTTACGATGTTTTAAAAACATCATTACAGTGCGAAATGCATTAAAAATACTATCAATTTCGAGTATTAGTAATAATAGCTGTCAACTCAACTGGGTTTATAAAGCGAAAATCGCATATCCCAACCAAACCTGTCAAAGGTTGGTGGCTGATAGCTATCATTGAGATGTTGAAGAAACGAGTGGTCGGGCAAATGTGCCTCAGTGGTGTAGTGGTAAAGCACGGGTCCCCGGATAGGATGAAACGTGAGTTCGATTCCCGCCTGAGGTCGTGTTTTTGCTCACCACTCAGTTCTCTTAGGAATATAAAACAAACATAGTAACATGATCCGACCCGGGGTCTCCTAAAGAACCACTCACAAACTAATGTTATCGATATACCGTGCTCATCTTCTCGATTCAATATTCCTCTTAACGTTGTTTAGAGCAGAAACTGGACTGACACTTCAACCACATCAAGAGATGTGTGGACCGCTCACAGAGCGCTCAAACGATGCCTCTTGAAGTTTAATCACCAACGTCTAAAAGAATACGCAGCCCAGATCTTCGAAGCCTATCCTATCTTTGACGTGTGTAAGACTGCGGATTGATAGCGAAACTTAGAGGGCCAGTCAACTATTAGGTCGTTCTATAAGTTTTGGCACTATGGTAATATACACCGAATTTATTAATCAGAAGTAGTTAAATCTGTATGATTTCTGTGCCATTCAATTGCGCATTTTCTTGCGAACATTTTGGTATTCAATTTTCCTATACTCGGTTTAAGATGGAACTGCCTTGGCTGTCTACTCATGACGAATGGTGCGTCTCAAAGCAGAAGTTGAAGTTCGAAGCTGGAAGCGGCTACAGTCGTCATAGCAAATGTTCTACACCCAATGCACGTGAAGCGTTTGGTGGCACGTAGGGCCTGAGTCACTGAGAGTCACTTTTCATTGGTACTTTGCCTTGGCGCGAAGTATTTTTTATCTTTTACAGATGAGATGATGGTAGACACCGGGCCAAGCTCAATTGTGCGTCCGGAAATATCCAAAAACCTCTTTGAAGAGTTCATTGACTCGTGATCTGGTTAGCAGCTTTGTGATTCTATTCTTAACCACTACAATAAATACACCTAAGAGAATTTAGTGTTGAACGAAAACAAGGCCTTAGGCGGGAACCGAACCCGCGTTTCATCCATACCGGAGACGCGTGTTTGTACCACTATACGTAGTACTTATAGTAGCACGCGTCTCCGGTATGGATGAAACGCGGGTTAGATTCCCGCCTGAGTTCGTGTTTTTGCTGACCATTCATTTTCTTAGGTATATAGTGTATACATAGGTAACATCATAACACTGCGAAAAAAGGAGTAAAAATACTAGAATTTCGGACTTTAATAATAATTTTTTTTTGCTGGGTATATGGAATAATTACTTTAGGACTATGCACAAGGCCCGTGAATCAGAATTTCTGCTACAGAAGATGATGTCGTGACTAACCATGTCACCAAACAAATTAGTTTCTGTTGTTCAAAGGTGTTGAAACTGCATTGTTGAAATAAAACAAACTTAAGTAAGGAAGGAAGGAATCCGCTGAGATTCATAGAACACATCTTGAAAATAGATTCATTGAATAATCACCTAAATTACACGAATGAACGCATCAAATGTAAACAACATGAACAACACTATTCAATAATATCCGTATTTACTTAGAGTATTACTCTTACTAGGAGCGCACGTGGCGCAGTGGTTGGAGGTGCTCTGCGTCGCGCATGAGGTCGATGGTTCGATCTCGCGCTCATGGCTGACCAAGCCATCCATCCATCCGAGGTCGGTAAATTGGTACCAGACTGGTCTTAGACTTGTCTGGAAGGATAAGCAGCACTGACTCGGTTCAGCGGGAGGCCACCGCGAGTCATTGTAAAGGCCAGATATGCATTTAATCACCTCAAACGAAGTTAGAAATTGAAGAAGAATGCATGGCGCATCCCTCAGGGATTGATCAACGCCGAGAGCTTTATCCTTTATCCTTTTATTACTCTTACTAGGAATGACAAATCGAAGTGAAATTTGACCACCAATAAAGGTAATTAAACAATTTCTATCCTAACACCATAGAATTCTCATGTAGTTTCAATACCCAGGTTCAATACCATTGGCATGTAAGCCAGAATAACGAAGGATAACACTAAGTACGAGCCCGCTTCAAATTTGAACCTATTTTCGTGGTTTTCGAATCAACACAGCCATTGCTCCTCCTCCACCGTTACATATAGCTGCAACTCCCAACTCTCCGGGTGAGAGTGAGTAAGCGAGCGATAATACAATACGAAGTCCAGACATTCTAAAAGTAGTTATCAGATGAAATAATAGGAATTATTAACAGTAAACTAACCCTAACGGATGACCAAGAGCTACCGCCCCTCCTTTCACATTCACTATTGATGAGTCAATGTTAAGTTCTTGGATAAACGCTAGAATTGTGGTAGAGAAAGCCTCATTTATCTCCCATAAGGCTATGTCGCCAACGGTGAGATTTTGTTACTTTAGTAGCTGCAAAAAGTAGAGATTTTGAAAGAATGAATAGAATAGAACAGAAGCATTGCAACACACCTTTCTAACAGCCAAAACAGGAGCTACTGTAAAATCGACACTCTCTCCACCATCTTCTGCGAAATCTACTACCTCAGCGAGAGGAGTGACTCCTACATGAGTTGAATAATATATTCAGTACTATATAAAATCCCTATTTTTGAAATTGATCTAATACGGAATTAGCTGATAGTACCTTTAGGGACCTGATCACCACGTACGACGACCGCCGCTGCGGCACCGTCATTGAGCGAAGAAGCGTTGGCTGCCGTAATAGTTCCCGTACCATCCTTCATAAACACGGCTCTTAAAGTCGAAACCTATATAAAGAAAAAAATTTTTTGGCTAAGCGCTCCGACCCAGTAAAGCAAAATAAGAACGCTTAGCAAATTTACTCACTTTTGCTTCAACTAGTTTTTTGAATTCCTCGTCTTCCGATACCAAAACTGCGCCCTTCCTCGTTTCCACGCTTACAGGAACAACTTCCTCAGCAAAGGCCCCATTCTGAAAAAGAAACACTTTTAATTGCTATTATAGATCTAGTATGTTTACCAACTAAGAAATGAAAAATTGGTATTTCCCTGACTAACAGATCTGAGGTTGCAAATAATAGTATTTACTAATTACAATATTAAACTTCAATAATATAATGCTAACTAAACTTTTATTTCGAGTGCTTTATTGAGACCACGCTCAAATTTCAATAGATCCTTCTCATTATTATTTGAGCCATATTTTGTCATATATTATTATTTTGTCATGTGGTCTGGTAAGGGCTCTTGTACAGCCCGATACACGTGCTTCGTCCTTACAGACTCGAAATAATAATGAAAGGATCTATTGATATTTGAGCGTGATCTTAATAAAGCACTCGAAATAAAGGTATAATACGATAAAAATACGAGCCAGAGAGCAATCGAGTGCGCAAACGCTCTGTGTTAGGTGAAATTTTCGCTTGACATAGAGTGTGAAACGTTCGTCTTCGATGACTCTATGTAAGGGAGCAGAGCTCCCGAGAGAACTGACTATAAAAATATCGAAGGACGATGGGTTCTGCCCGACTGACGAGTCTGTAAGGACGAAACACGTGCATCGGGCGTACAAGAGCCCTTACCAGACCACATGACAAGTTGACTCAAATAATAATGAAAGGATGATGTCAACCTTTCGCTGGTTCCGCCTACTGCAGAACGTTTCGCTGATTATCGTCCACCAGTGATTTGTTCATTTGCCGCACCGAGTCCAACATGGATGAGGGCCGTCTAGGTTTATGTAAGGCTCAGTGTGGTTGATCGGTTTACATTATAAATGGTGGACCACAGAACAACAAGAAGGCTCTATAGAAATCGAAACCGCCGAGGCATCAGCGATTACATTACTATTGTGTTGTATTGTTACATTCAGTAAACACTATTATTATATCCTGCATTTATTTATCAAGAAATAAAGTGAATTATTCATCGAGGCTATTATATACTCGGTCTTGGGAATTGAAACTAATCAATCACGTTAGAATGAATAGAAGAGAGATTTTGTAAAAACTCAACTTCCATGCTGCAGCGGCTTTCTTGTAGCTATGAATAGCGTAGTCGTCTTGTGCTTCTCGACTAATTCCATAATTCTAGAGTCAATTGTTTCACATGATTGAATACGACGAAACGACGTGAACCAGCTGAGACATATTAAAGTTCTTTGCTAATCTGCAAGCTTTAAAGACAGTATTGAGCACGCATTTAATTTATGAAATACCCCTATTATTACCAGGACATACAAACATACACTGAAATGCAGTTGCCCTGCTAGCTAAAACGTGCAGAAAATTTGTGGTAATAGAAGAATACATTATAGACACCATTCTCCAGTAAGAGATGGGCGAGCTCTGTGGCTAGTGATGCAGTGGTTTTGGAAGCGAGGTTATAAGCGATGCTTCGGTTCGATTTTCTCTCCCAACACTTTCTTAAGATCAATCGAGTGAACCTGGGAACGCTTTAGCTCGCCTACCTCCGAAGCTGCCAGGAGAATGGGTAACCGGCATTCTACTGCATTTCTAAAGAAGACGAAATCCTAAAAAAGCAGCCGAAACATCACAAGAAGTGTTCGAAGACCTTTGCTGGGTCGAATGCAAGAAGTGCTGGGATCCACATAGAAAACTGTGATAACGGATCAAACAAAAAAAATGAAAATTCTGTTTAAGAGATCGAATGTTGTCCATTCTTTTTCAACCAAATTCACCAATACTTGCTGCAAAAGATACTGCATCGCTTCCTCATTCGTGTGTCTGCTATCTTTACATACTTAGTAAAACTATGTAGATTCCTTTCTACGTGTACAACCACACTTTCACAATCCTTAGCCTAATAGTCACAAACTCCTGTTTGAACTAGTCTATCCCTTTCCTTTAACTTGAGAGGTCACATCAGCTCAAGCTGTCTGATGAAACCCATATTCTGTATCTTCTCTATCTCTGCATCTTTACCATTGTACTATTGTTATTGCTATGGACAGATTAACCGATGGTCAATAATCTGGTTGTATGGCAACATCTATAAAGTCCTTCGTGGCAATTTATAGAACAAAGTCAAGCATTAAGTCCAGCAAGTAACATAAAATGCTGATTCCACGTAAAGATTCCAAAACCTATTCTTTGCTAGAAACTACAGCTAAAAATTAGAAGCGTTTAGGCGCTAAGGACTAACTCGGAGACTTATTACTCCACCAACCGCTCCTACAATTCACTGAAATGAAAAAGTATTGATGACATAGGGAACCTGTGACGAAAACTACTTCAACAATGAATGAATAAAAAAAATATTAGTCTATTCACATGACCAGCAATCACAATTTACTGCGCGGAAACCAGTACCTCTTGTAGTCGATTCGTTTCCTTGCAGTTCATCGTTTCCCCCATGAAAATCTTCGAACACTTCATATGTTGTTTCGGCCACCATTTGAGGCGTTCGCCTTCCATATGGATGCCGTAGAATGCTGGTCGAGACGATCTAAATCTTGTAGGTGGCCGACTCAAGGCATTCCCTTCACTATTCGTTGACTGACCGCAAGAGAGGGTATGGCGAAGGGATCGAACTAGTGCCTTGCTAATCACCTTGCTTCCTGATACATTACATCACTGACTACAGCATTACCACACTGCGCCTGATTACTAGTGATTTCATTTCCTCACCTTCACAGTCTTCTCTGCGCAAAGGCCCATGGGAGTTTGAGCATGGCATCCTCCAGACCGTCTTTTGCCACACCATCCTTAACACATGTGAAAAAATATCTGCGAAAGAGTAGTAAAGAAGCAAGAGAGTACTAACAACGATATTTGTTCCTCCGTACGGAATTTCACCACGTGACAAGTAGAAAGGAACCTAAATTTAATAATTATGATAATTTATATCACTTGTGCGGAAGAAGCTACAATGTGCTTACAAACCTGGCTCATGTTTTCACATCCTGCAACCAGCACTTTCCTACGATATCCACTCTTGATTGAGAGAGCAGCGAAAGCCAAGGCCTTCATGGACGATGAACATACCTTGTTGATTGTAACCGCCTGGGAGGATTTAGGGATGCCTAAAATCCTTCTAAGAGACACACGAGAATGAAGGAAGTGAAGGAGACCTTAGAAATGAACACTATCGCGCTACCCCTGATTTCTATTTTGGCTCACTAGGACATCTACGTGTGTCACAGCGACCACTCTGGGAGTTTTGATGTAGCCCGCCACCTTTTATTGTAACTGCACACTATAAAACAAATTTTCTCCACGGTATAAAAGAACTTTTGCGTTTCTCTTATGCTTAATATGCTCCGTGTATTTCCATACAAACTCTCAGGTTTTTGGTGCCCATAAATCTGATGTGGGTGGAAAAAACAGTCCACTATGCGATGATATGGTGCCACATTTGATAAAATTTTATGACTTGTGCAAAGAATATTACAAAGGTTTATCTTGTTATTCCTTCCAGATGGTGACCGCAACATCGTGGATGAGGTGTTCCTGAGTGTCACACTGGGAAGTACAGTGGGGGACTCCATCCCTCTCCAGGGCCACCCAAGCTGGAGAGAGGTCTGGCGTTTCCACTTGGAAAGCCCAGCTAAGAATAAACCGTACCAAAAATGACCGTCGCCATACTCGCAAGGTGGTGATCTCCTCTGATCCACAAGGACCGACGACTGCTCTGATGTGGTGACGACCTGAGGAAGCCCAGCTAGGCTCTTTTCGAGAGTTCAGGGTGCAAAACAGCTAAACCTTCACAGTTTCCCTGTAGTGGGGCTCGTATTAGCATTGAAGACGTATTGTTCGAGTATTCAAGTATTACATAAAATCTTGTGGCTTTGATATTCCCCATTCCAAACAATACTCAAGACTCATTATAGCGCTTGAAAATCAGAAAATAACCAATTTCTTGCTGCCAAAAACGAGAAATTATCAGTGAAACACCTTCCCATAGACGACACCTGCCATATTATTTGAGCTGAATAAGATGACGATTTATTACAGGAAGTCTAGGAGAAACTTCTGCGCATCAAAACAGAATATCGGAGAAATTCGAAAGTTCGACTTTCTGTAAACCTCGGCATTATTAATTGACACATGAAAATAGAGAAAACTTATCTTGATTAGCTGACGCGAGGTTGGTAAATTAGTCGTAGCAATTCGGCCGACGTTTCGCCGACCCGCCTTCTTCAGAGCCTGGGCGTATGTAGTATTTGTCTATTTGAATGATTCGGAGAATCTTATTTATATGCTGCCTAGGTCAGGCTAAAAGTTCAAAGAGAAAAGATTGCCTGATCTTTTAACATGACCTAGGCAGCATATAAGTAAGATCCTCCGAATCATTCAATTAGACTAATACCACATACGCACAGGCTTTGAAGAAGGCGGATCGCCGAAACGTCAGCCGATTTGCTACGACTAATTTACTAACATCACGTCAGCTAATCAAGATAAGTTTTCTCGATTTTCATACATCGGAGAAATATGACACCTATGACAACGCCCACTCCCGCATCCTCACTGCGACAACTATAAGTAACAGTCATCGTGAAAGTTCTGGAGAACAGTACCGATTGAAAGAGCAAGTTGCCGAGCAATATTCTGGCCACAATTTGCGGTAAGTGCTGATCCAACTAAAGTCTTCTTCTAAATCACTTGGTTGAAGTCCTGAATAAAGAGACATTAGAGATTTTGTTCAGAAAAAGACATATGATGAAGAGAAAATGCTGCTCAATTCATTGGAACTACAAACCTGATCTATCCAAGGCACTTCGTGCTGCAACAGATGCCAACTCAACAGCATTAATCGAAGAGAACGAACCCCGAAATGAAGCTATGGGTGTTCGAGCTCCCCGACAAAATCAGGACCTGCATAAAGTAATGCTACAACTTTCTAGACACATATTATAAATATACCCGTATCTCCTAACGATTAAGAATTAAGAATCCAACCACGAAAGAAATGCTCCATAGTCCCAAACCCTTTCAGAACGGCAGTTGAAAGCGCTGCCCACCGCAAGGCAACTCACAAGCGGCGCACGACCTTTGTTATTCTATTATACACTTCCCTGCCGTTTCGGAAAAATTTCTATCTCTCTTTCGAGAAAATTTCCAAGTTATTTCCTGTTCTGATACTCCACGGTTCCCTCTACTAGCTTATATGCTTGTAATGGGTGATAACTCTTGTAAGGTGAAAAAACCCTAAAAGTAAAACGTAATCTTCTTCTCGTTCTTGCAGTGCTCTATGAAGACCTTTTTACAAAATCAAATTTCAGCATCGCCAATTGTTAGGCAATCAAATGACTACTTGTCATGTGGTCTGGTAAGGGTTTTTGTAAAGCCCGATACACGTGTTTCGTCCTTACAGACTCGTCAGCCGGGCAGAACCCGTCGTCCTTCGGTCTTTTTATAGTCAGTTCTCTCGGGAGCTTTACACTCATTATAGAGAGTCATCGACGACGCACGCTTTACACTCTATGTCAAGCGAAATTTTCACCTAACACAGAGTGTTTTCGCACTCATTTGCTAGTTGGCTGGTATTTTTATCATATTATACCTTTCCTTCGAGTGCTTTATTAAGACCACGCTCAAATTTCAATAAATCTTTTCATTATTAAACCTGTAAGAGAATAGAGCTCTCGAGAGAACTGACTATAAAAATATCGAAAGACGACGGGTTCTGCCCGACTTACGAGTCTGTAAGGACGAAACACGTGTATCGGGATGTACAAGAGCCCCTACCAGACGACATGACAAGTTGGCTCAAATAATAATGAAAAGATCAATTTAAATAGCTACTGATAGTGTAGTGAAAAAAATCCAGCGGAAAACGTTTTCTTGGACTCGTGTACTGGAAAGGATACACGCCGTCCTCGAAGGACTAAACGATTGAAGAAGCATATAAGCAGCTACCAAATTAATAACCATATCTAACTTTCTAACGTATTACTCTCTTCTGAGCGTTTTATACTGATATGCCAATGTTCCCTCTTCTTCATGTTCAAAAATGGGAAATAAATGCGTCAAACTGACCGTGCCAGACGCCTACTTGTAGGATAAAACTCTCATCAAGAGCAACTAACACCTTGAGAACCAGCGCTGACAGGCTGGCGGATGTCGCGCCGTCGCTTGCGCGGCAGTCAGGCAGGCAGCATCTTCACGTCTGTACATGCATGTGTCGCTGTCTTCCTGCTTTCCCACGAGAAGCGACGCCACTACCGCAGTAGCTGAGTGGGATTCGACGTGGTGCGTTGATCATCAAAAGAACTCTTGGTCCTCAAAGAGTCAAAGAGGCTTACATTTGCAAAGGAAAAGGAGCCGATAAGTTCCCAATCACAAGTGCACAGCAGCACATCCTTCCTCTTCCTACTTTTTCAAAAAATGGACCAAGAAGAAGAGGAAACTATCCGAGTCATTTGCCATTTTGACCAGGTCGGATCTACAAATCAACTACATTCAACCATCGTTTCAGTATAAAGTAGTTTCAAATTTTGTAAATATCATACTCGACTATACATAAGATAGGCCTCACAGAACCGAAACAAAATTCATTCTTTATTGTTAAACTTGGCCTTTCATCACAGAAGAGAAGCAATGACTACGAGATTAGTGTGTTCAAAACCGCATTAATTTCCCCTTGGCGAAAGGCATGGCAGGTACGATACAAAATAGAGTAAAAGTAGATCCTGATTAGAAATTTATGCCAAATTGGGTCAAATGTACGGAGAGTATGATAGCAATCATCAGATCCTTATAGTTTTTCGATGATCATTCCACTTGCACCACCTCCTCCATTGCATATAGCAGCGCAACCCTTCTGACCTGACTTCAGAGTGTGCGCGAGATGGGTGATTAGACGAGCACCAGACATTCTGGAAAGAAAAGAATGGCTCATGTCTAAAAATGCAGCAAAAATCAACAAGAACTAAACTCGCAAGTTTATCTACATTTTATATTGCACGAATCACATAAAATTCACTTTCTAGCGACTACTTATTTTGAAGCAGTTTTTTGCTTTTTCAAATTCGAACAATCCACAGAAGAAACGAAATTGAAAGAAGAAGTCCAGCGCGAAGTAATGGTTGAGTTGCACAGCCGATGTAAAACGCAACATTATTTTAAACTTTACAGCATTATTAAAGGGTCTCTTCAAAAAACCGGCCACGTACGGCTACAGCCGGAGATTTAAGCTTTCGAATGAATGCTAACACTCCTTTGAAAAATTCTTGTACAGCGAATGAGGCCAGTGTTCATTTGTTCCCTTACATCCGAAATGAAGCGGACTTTCTTACTCACTCGATATGTTTGTTGAACGTGCAGTACAACCTCTTCACAAAAATTGTTGTCCAGCGTATGTTCAAGACTTTGAAAGATGCACAATATTTCGAGCAAGTAGAGTTTGGACAGGGATTTTGCTGCACGAATCACGTCCAAACAATGTCCATGGTCATAGAAGACTAACAGGAACACCAATGCCCCTAGTCTTGACTTTTGTTAACCATGAAAAAACGTTTGACAGCATCGAAACGAAACGCTATCCTATCCAACGCTCATCCACAAAAGCATAGATCTTTCCTGGTTCAGAAGTGTCAGACTGTTATCCAGACTGCACCACAACAACACAGTTTCGCCATCGACTCTTTAGCATACCAATAACAAAAATATCTAGCAAAGCAACATGGTTTCGCCAAAGTTTTTCTCTGCAGCACTTCAGCTGATGGCTGAGTCACTCAATTGGCGAAATCATCGTCTTTCTAAAAAGCACGAGAGACAAGAAGAAGAAGCTAGTGAGTCTAACGAAGTGAGAGAATGGATCGGGCGTATGTGAACAGACTGCATTACTAATTCTCTGATCAAAGAGACCACCTCGTATGTAAATCTCAGAACGTTCATTACGCATGGGGAACAATGTGACAAAAGAATTCCACAGAAGAAAAGAGAGCAGCATGGGCCGTCTTAGAGCCCCCATAAAAAACCATCAACCAAAGATGTTTTCGTCCTGTTTTCGTACTTTTCATGAGCACTGTACTGGCAAACTGACTGAAAACACGAACAGCTTCAGCCTACGATTGTACCCTGTATGAGAAAATGCGACCTTCAGTCTTCATGTTTGTGCATTAACGAGAGCTGTTACTGAGAAGTTCTATAAGTAGACGAATCTTCTAAAACCTATACCGTCCACTAAACGCCACACTTTTAGCCAAACAACTAAGTAACAACTTTTAAAACCTCCTTTCTAGCTTCAAAACTAGTAAATCTCTACAATCTGAAGAGAAGCTCCTGAAGACACTCAACCATGGCTACTTAAACCTTTCGCACGGCAGTATAACGATATCGTGTGCGCAGCGCAATTTTCGTAATTGGTGAGGATTTTCTGTTTCGGGAAAACTTCAAGCTTCTTGTATTGATCTAATGCTCCATAAATTTCTCTACACACTCACATGCTAATTGTGCATATATATATATCTCTTATGTGAGGAGACAAATCCAGATGTGGAACGTAAATTTTTTCCCTCGTACTACGCACTATGAAGACCTTATTGAAAACCAAATTCAGCCTCGAAATAAACGAGATTTGTGCTATCGCTTAATATTATGGTCTAATGAAAAGCTACCTCGAATTCTAACTGAGCAAACATAGCCCTCCGAGTGTGAAATATAAATTCATAATCGCTGCTAAAGCGGTACTGAAAAGGCTTTTTTTCGAACCAAGCGCATTACCGAAATTGCCGATATTACAGCTTTCAAACAACGACAAGAATTCTTATGAAAACAACTTCGTCCAACGAAGAAGACTCATAAAATGCTGAGGTCCAATTGACCCTCATCGTCCAGAAAGAGCTAAGGTCCTGTGAGTTGGCTGTTCAATCTCTTCGACAGTTGCTACTTTCCAAAAAATCATCTTTCTGCTCTTCACTTTCATCTAAGCAAGTTCCAGACATCAGTCAAAAAGAATCCCAAAACTGGTAAGTATTGTACTGTTTGACCGTTCACTACGAAACCCATCATCATCGCCTTCATGCTCACTATCCAATCATTCAGCTTCACACTCTTTAGAAAGCAATGGAGATTTCTAGCCTCGGAATCTCTAGCTTACTCTCGTTTTGATAACCACCCAATCAAAAATGATTCCAGACATGAATTTCTATCAAGGTATATAGAGTCTTCGAAAACCAGCTCCTAATCAGTAGGTAACTAATCTGATGTGGAAAATCATTGCTACTTCTCTTAAGATGCTCATGCCGTTACACATGGAGTAGGGTTCTGAAAAATGATGAACTTCTGAAAATATCAACTTTCATTCAACCTTGGCATAAGCCATCGATATCTTATCATATAACTAGGGTTTGATGGAATTAATGTGGATTCGACTGGATGCTACTACGAAAATGTACACTGAAAGAATGAACGATCGTGTGCAATCGACAATATATTGAAAGGCTAAGGCGTCGAAACGCGGCGTAAAAAAATTCTGCGATGCATGTGCATATACCTACATACATATAGGCATATATACATGCATATATATGAACGTGCTCTTATTGATTTACACGGTCCGTCATCAATATTTACGGTGTGAATCTCGGCAGTTGCATTCTATCCGTTTACTAGCATTCATCCTTCAATGTGGTCTTCGATATTCAACGTGTCGCTTTGGCTGCTGCTTGAGGATCTCGTCTTTTTTTTTGAATGACGTAAAATGCTGCTCGAGACAAACCCCTAGAAATCTTGGAAGCTAGGGCGCTCGTCAACTGATTCATAAAATAATGTTTAGGGAGGCGATGGAACAAGCGTCTTGCAAATCAGCTTACTTGCTAATATAGCGCTTCATTAATTATTGCAAAGACCCACACCCATAACCCTGTATAGGCTCAAAGACACCAAAGTAAAATTAATAAGCACAATCAACAACAGAGTGTCGACTGGAGTGCCCAAATGTTCATAGTTCTTTCTCACATAAAAGAAGATTGAATGTTCAAAAGCAATAGACCGTGCGCAAAACTAGGCGTCCTCACTGATGCATTAAAATTAAATACGAAATATAGTGGCTTACCGAATGGGATGTCCAATAGACACGGCTCCTCCGTGTGGATTAACTTTATTTGCATCACATCCAACTTGCTTCATGAAGGCAAGAACAACGACAGAAAATGCTTCATTGACTTCCCAGTGATCAATGTCCCTTATCTTTAGTCCGGTACTTTCCAGCATCTGAGTATATGATGATTTACAACCTTTTAGTTCATCACCTAAAAAACTATGAAGACCGTTTAATTGTCGTCAAAACAGCGCATGTGAGAAGACGTATGTCAATATTCATTCTTCAATCGACTAACACCAATTCCATGTAATTTACAGCATTTTGAAAAGTAAAAAAACGAAAGTTTTGGCAAAACTATATATGCGATGAAATTCAGTGATAAGAAAACTTTGATCCTCTGACGGGTGCTGAACCTGTATTTCGCTTTTTCAGAGGGCCGCGAGCCAGTCACTGCACTGTACTACCCGGGCTTCTGTTCGACCATCACTCTCTCTGCGATACAAGGTATCAATTCTTTCAGCAACCAACCGTCGGTTTACTCCAAGAAGCAGATATCACCAGTGAACCTGGTTACACTCAAAACAGGAGCCCCGGTAGTGCAGTGGTTAGAACGCTCTAATAGCAAGAGTGTGACGTGGGTTCATCTACTGCCTGAAGTCCAAAGTTTTGCATACCACTGAGTTTACTGGATGTATAATTAGAACATCATAATCACTGCTAAAAACGATTGATGAACTTATTGCCAACTTTGATATAGCATGAAAGAAACAAAATTCTAACCTTAGGTATAAGAAGAACAGGTGCAACGGGAAAATTAGCAGGATTAGTCGCAGCATCGGCAAATGTGAGAATTTTAGCTTGTGGTTTGCAACCGTACTTCTTACAGGCATCAGCGCTTGCTAGCACTACCGCGGCAGCTCCATCATTCAAGGTCGATGCATTGCCAGCAGTTATAGTTCCACCATCTGTAATACATCCACGTTAGAAATTTTTATTGAGAAGTTGATGCCACATTGAGCCTAAAAATCCGGCAAATCAACCAAAAAACTCGTGATATGCGAAAGTTTGAACCGCGGACTGAAATTTGCCCCTCGTCTCACAAGTTTCTAGGGCGCTTCGTCCTAACCACTGCTTTACCGGCGCTACTGTTTTGCTATCACTCTTACTGCGAAACAAGGAATCGAAGAGATCAGCAACCAACTGTCAACGGGCTTGGTCTAGCAAACACATCTCAACATTAAACCCAGTTACGCTGAGAACAGAGAGAGTGATAGTAGAACAAGACCTTGATAGAGCGGTGATTAGTACGCACTCTTGGAAAAAATGAGACGCGATTTCAAGTTCTGCTTGCCATTCAAGTTTTACACATCACTCAACGTTATTGGGTCTACAGAGATAACATCTTGCCTTTGCTAAAAATGCCACTGAGTAAAGATTTCCTGCCAATTACAAAAAGTCAACTGCGTTAAATTTACCTTTTTTTGAATACAGTCTTCAATTTCTTTAGTTTTTCTGGATCGAAATTCTTGAACTCTTCATCTGTATCAATAACAGTTTCACCTTTTCGAGTTTTTACAGTAACGGGTACAATCTCAGATACCATTGTTCCACTCTATAAGAGCACAATATCAAATGAGCCGTACAATTCAACGGCTATCGAACAAAAATAGATATAGCTAGATAGCGAAAGCAGACAAGTGAGCAGACCTTCCACGCAGAAGCGGATTTCGTACAACTTCCAATGGCATAAGCATCCTGCTCTTCTCTTGTAATCGACAAATCCTTAGCAGTTTTCTCTCCACAATTACCCATATGACAATGATCATAGGCGTCTATTAATCCATCCTTCACAATTCCGTCCTAAGTACCAATGAAAATTCCGGACTGTTAAAAACCTCCAAGGAAAAACAAAACTTTACTTACGAAAAGTTGCATACCACCATACGTGGTGTCACCCCGATTCAAGTAAAATGGAACCTGAGACATACTCTTCATACCACCACCAATGACGATCTGCAAAAAACTAAGTAAAAGCTTACTGAGAGACAACTCGGGATTTGCAAAAAAAAAGTGTTCCCAAGACCGAGCATCAATTGACCTCGGCACTGTTCAACAGTTCACAGGCTTTCTCAATAAACTAAGCCACAACGTTGTTTTCAAAAAAAAGTATCTGAACAGCTGAAATTCTGGCGCATCATCTTCTCTGGATCCAAAGAAGATGGTTGACAACTCAATAAGCCTAAAACAACCTGACCTTTCCAGGCTGACAAGAAGGCGAACCCACCGAAATGTCAGTGAACAAAGATGTAATTGTGAAAAGTAAAGCAATGTAGGCGATAATCCTAAGTGTTCTGCAGAACTTCGAACCTCGAGCAGGAGATTAACCCATGATTCATCTATTCCGGAGCCCAGGAGTTATAACAGAATAGGAGCCGCGGTAGCACACTGGTTAGCACCCGTCCCCGGAGAAGGGGAAACGCAGGTTCAACTTCCGCCCGAGGTTCAAAGTGTTGCTTATTATTCAGAATTACTGGATATACAGCGACAACATCATACCACTGCTAAAAAAGCTGTTAAACGAGAATTCCCTATTATTCATATTATATATTATACTACATGTCACGTGGTCTGGTAAGGACTCTTGTACAGCCCGAGACACGTGTTTCGTCCTTACAGACTCATCAGCCGGGCAGAACCCGTCGTCTGTCGATCTTTTTATAGTCAGTTCTCTCGGTAGCGTTACACTCCTTATAGAGAGTTATCGACGAGCTACGTTTGACACTCTATGTCAAGCGAAATTTCACCTAACACAGAGCGTTTTCGCATTCGACTGCTAGCTGGCTGGTATTTCTATCATAATATATCGAAACACGTGTCTCGGGCTGTACAAGAGCCCTTACCAGACAACATGACATGTTGGCTCAAATAATAATGAAAGGATCTATTGAAATTTGAGCGTGGTCTTAATAAAGCACTCGAAGGAAAGGTATTATACTACATATTATGTATATTATATATTACATTAATATTATAGTTTATATTATTATTATATATTATATTATTATTTAAGTATATTATTGTATATTATTTTTATTTTTATTATTATATTATTATTTTATTATAATATAATATTATTATATAACATTACTTATTATATCTATTTATTTTAATATTATTTATTTATTATTATTTTTATATAACATTCAGATATATTCATCTATTCATGTACATAATGGCATATGATTCCGATTGAGTATAACAAAATAGTAATCAATGAGACATTAGTCAGATTTCTATAGCTAAAATAGTGCACGACCAGACATCGTCAACCCGTATAAAAGCCTGTAAATGCCGATACCACGATAGGCATAGTCCTTTCAACGTTATCCCGCCATCCTTCGTTCCTATATTCTGCCTCCGTTTCAGTACTCTTTATTGAATAAATCTATATCGAAAGACTGTGTTCGACGTCCACACGGAATTATTCAGAGTCAATCTCAATCATGTAGCACGGTAACCAGTGCTGCCCTGCAATACACATTATATCGATGCTTGGTTCGATCCCATAATACGCGCTCACCATGTCCTCGACATCAGCCAATTTGCACAATGCTTGAGAGGGCACCGGCCTGTGCCTTTTCTCAGTCGTTTTTTGACCTAATCACTAGGTATTAATAATCACTCAGTGGGCTCGATCTCGAAAAGCTATAGTAGCAGTCTAAGTCCATGATCCACAAAGACATCAGCTTCCAAGTTTTGCTCGTATTTAATCACCGTTAGAGTTATAATTTGTTCTATATCTCAAAGAACTAGACATAAGGCCAGTTTAATCGCCTTATATCCACACCTATCCATAGCACCGGATATTATATCATTATATGATCGTGTGATAGCTCGACCTTGCGACTTCTGCGCTCAACTGGCGCATGAGTGGCGTTATACTATTCGCTTGGGCGTTTTTTTATAACCTCTTGACTTCTCTCTTCTTTTGTCCCAAAATAAATTTTGTTTGTGAGGCTAATTTTATATAAATAATGTTTGCATAGTACAATTTCATGGTTCATAGATCTATGTAGAAGTCATTACGTTATAGTTAGACAAATTCATTGCGCTTTGATGATCCAAGCGACCTCACCTTCCTTGGAGGCTAGACGTCGTGTACCACACCATATCAATTCATTTATTAGCTATTTTCTATGTATGACCGTCTCTGTTAAACAGTGCTTGTGTGATGTGCCCTAACACGGAAACTGCGAGTTCAGTTTCCAATGTACCTGGTCTCTATTGAGACATGTAGTAAGGAATGTAGGCTCTGAGGCAAGCGAATTTTCCAAGGTGTCAGTCATCGCTTCTGAAAAAGTTATACCAACTTTACCCAAGCTTTGAAAAGATGCTCGAAGGATACTTTAGAATATTTCTATCTCATTATGCGCCAACAAAGCCTGAAATTTCTTCCAAAGTCGTTGAAGGACTAGATTTGTTTAAGAGACTTCGCGCAATCCACAAGACATAGGAGCGTCCGAGTACGGCTATACCACGACTCTGAGGGAATCAACTCGTAAAGTCCAAAATCTTCATTTGTCACCGAACTGTGACTATGGAATAGATTGTTCACAAAGATTCTCCACATTTGATCTTATCGCATGTCTTGTACATTATGTGTCTGTGCAAACGTTATTTACTCTTGCCTACTGATTTATTTCAAACTTCTTCACAGAAGACATAGAGGCACTTGGCCTAGATCCATACGTATCCATAACCACTAGGCAGTGTTGATCGTCTTAGCAACGATTTTTACTGCACATTCGAAACATAACTAGCTTCATGCCGTTCACTTGGACACGGTTCGAAAACCTCTACAACTCCTTCTTTTATTTCATGAAGTAGGATTTGAATGAGAGCTCTATTCATATCAACAGTATCTGCATATTGAGACTTACAGGTAGGAAGCGGGTAGCGCAGAGGGTAGTGATGCCGTTCATCACGAACACGTTTTTGACTCGAGCTTGCTTCGAGATCACCGCACCTGTCATCTCTACGTGGTAGAGAAGTTGATACCACATTTATCTGGGGACAATCTACTCACCACGATCCATTGAAGGCTCTATCTGATTATCCGAAAACTACATTTAGAATCACCTTCAGTAGCATTCGACGGCCTTCCTATAGAGGATCACAATCACCTAGCAGCAGCCGAACCGAAACGTGAAAAGTTCGAATAAAGCTTTCGGTGCTGATCGCTTCACGAGACCTAGTATCATGCATCTGATCTCATTAGATATCGTAGAGGGAAGTTAATACTTGTATGACATGAACTTCATTTGCGAAGACCTTCGGAATATGCAAATCAGCGCTTTTATGCAGCTTGCCTTGGGAACAAATGCGAAGTATTAATTTTCTTTCCAGTATATAGGACCTTTAGCCACTGTACCACCGACATCCCATCAGTCATAAAACTGATATTGTGGTTACAGGCTTTTCAGCAATTGTAACATCCATAGAAATCAGATGAGGCACAATCATTAGTATAAATGGTTTTGACGAGTTTTATGGTGCATGCATCATGTTCAAACTCCGTATCAGATCATATCTGTCGGAAGTAGCATCTGTCTTTTTATTAACTGTTATCGTCTATAAGAAAGCTTTATACAGCGCGAAAACGAATACAAACCTATAAGGTGCTCGTCAACAAAGGGATTCCTCATATACGAACATCATCTGACTGTTATCGGAGCTGCAGCATAAAGATACCTCTTTCCAGCGACCCTTCATCATATCCAAATGCGATTGATTTTGATAAGGCGGCATCATCTTGCCAAAATCGTTTACTGCCATTTAGCTTTGATTAGTAGAGTCACTCGAGTGAAGCGAGAAGGGCATACGCACTGGAGGTAAATTCGCATGAAATCTGCTTTGCTGGCCACATTGGCATCCTTTAAAGAGTTGAAGAAAACGCGAAAACGATGCTCAGTGAACTCATCGAAGTAAGAGAAATGATTCAGCTACACATAAGCAGAACGAAAATCGCGTTCATGAAGAACACATATTACGAAAGTAAGTCAGTTGGGCAGGTCAACTTGCTTTCGTGTCTTGTACTATCAAAAGATATAGAGCACAAAGGCAGCGTAGTCGTATACGGGCGTAATGAAAAATCTCCGACCAGTTAAGTAACCTGAAACTCTGTGCTCATCTTTTCCGTTCAGCAGCTTTCTTAGCCGTCCGTTGCATAGCATTGACATGTAATAATGACTCAGTCATGTCAAAACATTGGTGTACCACCAACAGAACGCTTCAATGAAATCTTCTGAATCTCCTGACACTCAGAACATCCAGCCGAAATACGCAGTTTCCGGATCTTCGAGACGAGATATATCTTGATACGGGAAAGTGAACATTGTTAGCCAAGCACAGATGGTCCGTTCACATAATGAGAAAAGCTGATGACAGATGGAAGAAAAAAAAACAGTGGAAGAACTTTAAGGGAATTCAGGGGTGTCCTTGGGCGACGAAGCAAAAGGTGAACATTCGAGTGGCTAAACTCAGCCAAAGCATTGTGCAGATGGAAACGATTTCAGGAGTACGGAATATTAGATTTTTAACCACAGCGCTTCTCTACTCCGCCTATACATCGACAGGCTTCCTTACATCTTTATTTTCAAATCAATCATTGCCGGTCCGAAGCTAAACAATATGTAGTGAGATTGAGGATTTAGAAGTCTATGTGTATTCTGTAGCGTAATAAATCCGCATGTCCTTCGAAACAACTCGTAGTGTCAAGGCGAATCGCGCATGATTGGCCATCCTTCCCATTCAGAGATACTGCGATCATCTATCGCAGAGATCGGCACTAAATGTTTTGAAAAACTCTTCTTAACGTACTCTCATTTGTATAACGCGACCTGTACTTTGAACGCATTTCCATTTTAACGATACCATGTTTTTGGTTTTCATCACGCTGTTTCCAGTCGTTTCATATCTGACTTGATCATCAAATAATTTCAGTACTACTTCTGCTGTGATACTCAACGAACTCAAAAAATGTTGCTAAGATGTTTCCTCAGTTGACTTGAATGAATGAAAAGAAAAGGAGTGATCTGTCATTGAGTTATGTCCTACAAGACAACTCTTTTAGATGATAGTATTCAAGACACTACTACTCTTCTTATTAGTGTCATCTACCAGCACAAACTGTATCACATGCTCACTTCAGCACGATTTTGACGATGGCTCCTCTGAAGAACAGAGACTGGAAGACAGTATGGTTAGTGTTTCCATGAAAACTACATTCTTGTCTACAATCAATCCATGCATACGACTACTGGCTTTCAGAATTCCATACCTCGTACACGTTCCGCGAGTCGTGTGGACCACACGTTGGTGAACTCCTTAGCTCGGGTCTCCGACCTTGTAATTGTTTAGTATTTTAACTCAAAAGTGCAACTCTTTCATAGCAGTTTCAGACATCGTCTCTTTTCGGAAACTTTGTGGAACTGGCAAATCAGAGGAAATCACAAGTAGGCGGTCCTCTTCGTTATTTTGTCATGAGATTATATTGTGAAGACTAATGGTAAACTACTTTTTATTAGAACGTGGTTTGCAACAGTTCTCTTATGAGAGTGAACACTATCTGTTAGACCCAACCATTCATTTTCGAGCGTGCAATCTGTTACAGAGTTTCCTTGACCTGAATCCCATACAGACCGTTCTCTAAAACGAGTCGTCATGTAGTTTGTTCAGATGTTATCCAATGATCTCCCAGCGCCACTGAATACAAGAAATACAACGTCAAAATTTAGTACAGAAATGGAACAGAATTCCAATCACTGAGATCACAAATCATCTCTTCAATATATTTGATAAGATTGGAAGCGGAATCACGCGCATTTCGTATCTCGAAAGGTGAGTTGGTGGATTTACTGGGATTGTGCATACTACCGATGCGAATTTACAGACCTCACGTTTGTACCCGCGAAAGCACAAAGAAGAGGCCGTCGCCAAACAACGTGTCACTGAAATCCGAGAAAATTTGTCAGCGGTTTCGTGATGCACAGAAGTGCATTGACAGGCGAACCGATGCAAAGGTGTGATTCACAGTTATCAGGAGTGCTAAGTAAATATGAGTTTTTATAGGGAGTTGTTGAAACAACTCGAGTGGAAGAATGTTGTGAAGGATACGAAACACGAGATATATTTAACCATGGATGTCCAATAGGTTAGTGAGCATCTCTCTGAAGAAAAAAAGTTGAAAATGCATAAAATTTGGTTGCTTTGGTTTACGTTTGATGGGCTAGGATATTAGTAGAAACATAATATCCTTGAACACATATGATTAAGCGACTCAACAAGAATAAAATTTCTGCTTCTAGTGCTCATATTTATACCTTTTTTATCGATAGACGTCAGTAAAATTTTCCTATCGTGCATTGAAGGTGCGTATAGACCGTGCTGTCTGGAAACCTGAGGTGATAAAAGCGGTATAATGTCAATTATTCCCGATGTATAACCAAAAGGTAACCAGGCTTACCTCTACTAACTCTTTCGTCACGTGGACATGTTATCTGCCGACCTCCTGGATGGGATCATCGAGAACAACACCTTCTTATCGTGGATAACTTTGCTGAGAGAATTGACGCCAGAAAAGAAGCCATGTACGGTTGAAGTGTGAAAGGGCGATACTGCTTATTTGTCGGTTGCTTTGGCCGTCTATTCGTGGCTTTTTCCCAGATTCTTCCTAACACATTTTCGTAGTTAGGAGGCGTCGGGTGAACAAAAACATCCAGAGAAATGTTTTCAGCAACAAAATACACTTTATTGAATGTGCACGCGCTCAGATATGCTAACATTAGTTTTTCAAACAATTTATTTCACTTTACTTGTCTTTGCATCTTGTCCAAACTCCAGCACTTCTTGTATTCGATTCGTTTCCGCGCATCCATCATCAGCGAAAGCGTTCAAACTATCGGGAGAGTCCGGCTGCTGCTTGAGGAATGTCGTCTTCTTCATAAACGTCGTTGAACTGATCAAGGCGATTCTACCTGGAGTCTTGAGATAGACAGGCTTTGACTTCAATTACAGGAAGTGGACCACTCTCAGACAAGTTCGACAACAATTAAATTGGAGAGGCGCGAGACCTGGTGTGCCTGAAGCCAAGTGGAACTAAGTGCAGCGTTCGTGATAAACGACATCACTTCCACTAAGCTATACCGCTCTCTGATGTTACCACTGATACCAACTTTTGCAATAATTTTGTCGAACAAGACCTTAGGCATGATGTGGGATTTTCACAGGCAGTCATGCCACTTTTTCACATAATTAACGTTTTTGTCACATTACCACTTATAATCTAAGAAAACAAACCGGGTGTCGTATGAAGGGTGAGCCTTTTGTTTTACGATTAGATTCTTTTTTTTTCTTACTGCAAGTGATTTTGCTGTCAAAACAAGCAAATTCAGAATCACCAACTTTGGCGATGGACGAGGTCCTTCAGCGCGTGAACTCATCTTTGTGGCACCTTGCCGAGCGCAGTGATGCCAAGAGTGAACTCAGCAAGAACAACATCACGGTCTTTGCTAGTACTGGAAAATATGCTAAGGTCTGGACATTACAAAAATTATTTACGTCTACAGCACTAAAAGTGTTGCATCCTTAGTTTATATACTTTATAAGTGGTGTCAATAGATTTGGTATAATGCAAATTATTTCGTGAAACATCAAACCGAACACAAAAATGAAGCGGAACGTGAATCAAGTACTAATATATGAACAACCTTTTTTAGCAGCCAAATAACACCACTTCATACATATTGAGTCGAATTGTGCCTGGAACGTATCGAGCTCATGACTGGACGGACGGAACAGTACTGAAGACAATTGAAGGAGGAGATCTCATCATTTCTCACTCGTATGATGTCTTCGGATCCGTCGTAAGACTACTTCATTCAATAAAATCATTTATATCTATGGGTTAAAAGGATAAAGGATAAAGCTCTCGGCGTTGATCAATCCCTTAGGGATGCGCCGTGCATTCGACTTCAATTTCTAACTTCGTTTGAGGTGACTGAATGCATATCTGGCCTTTACAATGACTCGCGGTGGCCTCCCGCTGAATCGAGTCAGTGCTGCTCATCCTCGCAGACAAGTCTGAGACCTGCCTGGTACCAATTTACCGACCCCGGAGGGATGGATGGCTTGGTGGGCCATGAGCGCGAGATCGAACCATTGACCTCGTGTGCGACGCAGTGGTTAGAGGTGCCCTGCGTCTCACACGAGGTCAATGGTTCGATCTCGCGCTCATGGCCCACCAAGCCATCCATCCCTCCGGGGTCGGTAAATTGGTACCAGGTAGGTCTCAGACTTGTCTGGGAGGATAGGCAGCACTGACTCGGTTCAGCGGGAGGGCACCGCGAGTCATTGTAAAGGCCATATATTCGTTCAATCTATGGGTTATGTCTCAAAAAAAAGGTGCAAGTATGCTTTACATCGTTGCCTATGCAAAAAATCAAAAAATAGATATCTTAGACGATTTTTCCGCTTTTGTTCTGCTATATATCTCTGAGACAATGGTTTGTACACACGGGAAATGAAAAGCATTTGTAAAGCATGATAGTTTTGAACTATGAAATCATATCATGAAGGAACTTTATCTACAGGAAGGCTTGTTGAACTGGTTTTTATCTAGTTGAATCTTGAAGCGATATCTCTTTCAGACTTCCACAACAACCTTGTATTAGCTTATTAAGGAGGAGAATAGACTTTGAATACGAAAAATTAAAATTGAAAATCAGTCAATCATGAAAGTGTGAATTGCATCTACGACTGTTCAGGATAATTGCGACTTTCGAATTGAGCACATTAAGGTCGATATTTTTTACAGTCTATTGAAAGTATAACTTCCATTTTTTAGAATAAGCTTTACTTATTTCGAAAGCAAAAGCATCACATTCAGCAAAACAAGATGCTGTACTCCAAACTCATGTTTAGTTCGCGTCTGGGGATGTTCCGCTTATGCAGAATTTTTAAAAATCCTGTTTCTGTTCTATCCCGCTGTAAATTTGGATTCTTGAACAAGTTTAGGACTGAAAACGTATTTTGGAAAAGTAGATCGTGCCCTCAAAATATTATGGCAAAGTCTATTTTGAGAGGTTCTCACCTTCTGATTTCACTGAGTGTTCTAGAATTGACAGATACGTTTAGATAAATGTTACGAAGAGTTTCGTGAATTGTATTCCGCTCAATTCGTCCAGTCATCGCACTCAAAACGGCATAGTGCACTTGGTCAATGGTGATTTGAGGCCAGCTTCGGAGACGTTATATTCTGCACTTAAAAAAGATCCTCGATTCGCTTCTTGTCATAAATGTACGTGCAAAATTTACTCATTGAAAAGAAGTCTTACACTATTCCTGACACACCTGCTGCTATGACGCAGAAATTACCTAGGAGTTCCGCGTCAGCAATTTCCGCAAAATTTTTCCCTTTCAAAAGTCGGATAGATTGCTTATGGCAGCTTCTCTTTGCTTGCTATCTAACATCGCCTGTATCACCCGTCGCCTCGTTGATAATCGGGTGAATTGAGGAGGCGCCAGTAAAGTTTCCATTGCTTTTCGATCGCATGAAAAGTAATTCAAGGTCCTCCTTGCTAGTGACATTTGCAGAGCACATGTCTTGATTCCAGGTTCTACTATCTGACTTATTGTTTAAGATTTTGGATAGTTGACGTTTCAATCTGCTTCAGTTAAGTTCATTTATGTTATATCTGGACACTAAGACGCTCGTGATTTGCTCATCATAAAATATCCTTTGAAAAAGCGACCTATGTTCCCATAGTATCCGAGCAGGAGATAACATATGCTTAGTTGTATACCTGTCAAAATCTCCTGGATTTTGATTTTAAATGTAGATATTATAAGAAAAGGTGAATCACAGGCAATGTATGATGAATTCCAGTGCTCTCTGATCGGCTTATTGAATTGTTGCCAAATAACAAGAGCTTCACCGTCTTCGTTCCATCTGAAAAGGTGTTCTCGTCGTTGTCCGAGTCACTGCTCAACGATATCAAAACCGGTCAAGGCTGTACATCAAGTAAGATTATTGAATCAATTTATCAGAGATCAAGGCAATATTCGCATCAAAATGGTCGTCAACATGGCCTATTGTCCCTTGCTTCCCGTTCTTTTTGCATAATGTTTGCGATTTAAGGTTTCGCTCCCAGTCACATTGTGGAGGGTTCAGTCTGTTCGTCCGAATTGTCTCATCGTCGACTAAAATCGCTGGCTGGGAGTGAGATCGACGTCCATACTGAGGTGTGACAAAGCTTCCATTTCCCCCACTTCTATCGCCTCTTGTGCTTCATATCGTTCAGGTTGATATGCATCTTCTTGTGCCACAATTTTGATAACATAGACTGCGATGCCTCAGTTTTCGTAGTTGTCACTTTTAGTTCTTTTTCTTCGCACCACTAAGTGTTGCTTTCACTCAAGCCGACTAAGTTGCCACCATCCACCATAAATTTAATCGCTCCTTTTTTGATCCACTTTTCTTTCAATAATTATCAGGACATGGTGGCGACACATACGAATAATTTTATATAATAGGTAGGGGAAAATCTGAGAAAATGCTCGTAAGACATTAATTACGCATCTATTTCACCCGAACAAAAACAGAACTAATATATATATATATATATATATATATATATACATTATTGACATATATAACTTATATATAATATAATATAGACTAATAAAAATTAATATAATAAACTTCGCCACAAGCCAGATTGATGAGTTCACTTGCCACCGTTGCATTTGAACCCAACAGCCATTCGTGCATCATCAACAAACTAATTTGCTCGCTTGTTGACTCCATCTTGAAATAAATAGACAAATTATACACAAATCAACGCAGGAGAAGACGGGCTTTCAAATGTGCCCAAAAACTCAGAAAATGACCGACACCCAAAAAAAGTTACAAGCATTTTCTCCGAACTTTTTCCCCAACCTCTTATATGTCTTACGCAACTCCGATGCTTTTTGCTGCGTTCAGATGTTATATTCCTCTTTCAAGTTTCAGTGGTAACTTGGCCTGAAACTAAATGTTACAGGAAATCATGAAACTTGTATTCATTTTTCATATAAAGTCACGAATTATAGCATAAAAAGCACATGGTGGCGACATTTACGAATAATTTTTGCTAATACCAAAAATGCAGTATGTGCGTTCGTCATCCTCATTCAGAATCTTCATTAGGGCAGACTGTTAAGGAGATGAGTTTTGTTTAAGTTTTATGAGAGACAGGATGGTTATCATGATATCAGCTAGTTCGTCAAAAAGTGTTCTCCTTTTTTTTCCTCTCCGAATCGCTCAATTTTATTTCGTGGTTGTCTTCATTTTAAGAATACTAGGCTGAGCAAAATGTTCTGGGGAAATTTTTGAAATCTTCATTTTTTGACATCTTTTTGTCGTTTTTTCCGACAGTTTTGTATATATTTATCTAGCTTATTAATTTGATCTCTGAATTGCCTAGTGAACAGTATGATATGCATGCGCTGATCTGCCATTGCTGAAGAGAAAGTTTAACGACGAATCTACATTTCATAGGATTTTGGAAAAAGTATTATTTCACTGAAGGCGCTCATAAGTTTCGAACTGAAAGAAGCTAAATCGAACTACTGAGATGCAGTTCCTTTCGAGGCGTTTCCGGTCTCTACGCCTGAAATCTCTACACCTCTTGTGAAATTTTCTTCCAAGTAATCTTTCTAGATTACTGACACATGTTGCCAGATACATCTGAAGACCACGAGCTAATATCTGCACTTTTCTGTCAATCGATTTTCAGAAAGACATGTTTCAGATCAAAGATGGTAAAGCGGTGACATACGTTGGACGAGCACGACTTGTAGCTGGCGACATATGTACGAGAAACGGTATCGTGCACATCATTGACGACGTACTCGTAGGCGATGAATGTACGCCATTGAAATGAGAATTGTCTTTTAAATGATAAAACTCACAATTAATAAACAGATAATATATCCCCTTAGAGCCAAAAAGTACCGAGAATTTAATTAAGGAAGACACTACTCATCATATAAAAGGCTTGGCGTGAAAGATGGATAACACTCTATGATGAATATTTTTTGGCTCGGCCTTAGGGTGAGAATCTGTCTTCTCTCCACTCATAGAGGTTCTGAATGTTGGTCAAACGTTTGTCTTATCTGAAACTGCGAAATAGTCGTCTTACTTTTTATGATGAGCACACGAGAGATTGTAAACAACAAGATTCATACAGCACAATATTGGCTGACGTTTGATCGGCCCATCTTTTTTAAGCCTCAAAGAAACTTCGTTTGCCAAGTTTTTCTGATAAGATAATGAGAGCATTCAAAGAGTAGATTTTGAGCGAATTTAACCCTCTCAGGTTCTCATCGAACTTTGGCCATCTTCACTATCTTGGTGTTCATGTCGTGTCTGCTCATTAAGACATTCAAGCATCAACGCCGAGTTTGACAGAAAGTCGGTCCTGAGTAGTTTTGCTAATGCCCTTCGAGATTTCAGCTACCTACAGACAGCATTCGGTCCTCATCATAGCAAGTTCATCCACATTTTTACAAGGATTTTTCAGAAGCTGCTCTGCTTTATACTTAGATTGTTCGGTCGACTATGATGAAATAGATTGGATCCTACGTCATATCTATTACATTCCTGAAAAAATAAATTTGACTTTCATCTAAAAGCAGAAAGAAAGCACATAACATCAAGAAACTAAGGTGAGGAAAAGATCAAATAAAAATAAAAAAGAATTTCACCATAAGAGCTGAGTTATGAGGATCTGAACGAACTCATTATGGAAATAACATTTACACATCTAAGTAAATCACCTATAATTTTAACCTATTCAGGACTTCGAAATCATAGTATTGCTACTGCATTTTTCGCAGTGTTATGATGTTACTTATATAACTAAGAGAATTGAGTAGTGAACAAAAAACACGGCCTCAGGCAGGAATCGAACCCGCGTTTCATCCTATCCGGGGACGCGTGCTCTACCACTACACCACCGAGGCACATTTGCCCAACCACTCATTCTGTTTTTGTTCACCACTCAATTCTCTGTTCAAAACTGAAGCAAAGGAATCTCCGAAACACCAGCTTCTGGGGATAATCGGTAATAACAACCCTCTCTCAATCACTCAGTGAAAACAGTGCAAAAGAGAGATCAAAGTTACGGTTTGTAGGTTGGCCCTGTGATTTCTAACACTTAGAGCTATGGAAGCCCATTAACAACTTCAACGCAAAGTTTCCAAGGCACTCACATGAAAGACAAAACTTTTATCTCAGTTTAGTGCATAACTGCCAAGGAAATCAGAACAACATACACAAATCTGAAACACTGTGTTATCATTTACTGTACTCTGACAAGTCAAAAGGGTTGGAAACTCTAATTGGTCGATGAAGATCTATTGAACAATTCCAACGATTACAGGCCTCTTTACAGTGACTCCAACTTTCGTTCGAGATTACCTCGATTGCTTTTGTAATGAGAGATGTAATGGAAGCAAAATGCATAAAGAACCTTTGAGTTATGTTGTAGATAACGGCTTAACGCCAGTGATGAGCATTACAGCTACATTAGAGCCTCAAATTTAGTACATAACAAATCCAAAAAACTTATAGTGTCCATCACAGCTGCCCAGAATATCCGCTGTGTAGATGTGAATTTTAGCACGCGTCGCAAAGCAACTGGAGAGGATATCCTAATGCCTCTCATAATTAATGTTATTACTAAATGATTTCAGCCCGATAATCCAACAGTATATATATATATATATAAATATATATATACCCTGGAGGGATGGATGGCTTGGTGAGCCATGAGCGCGAGATCGCAGCATCGATCTTGTGTGCGACGCGGAGCACCACACCCTTAACCATTACGCCACATGTACTCTATTCATGAGACAAAGAAAATATCAATAATAAAAACTTTTATGCCTTATAATTTGCCATAAATGAGACACTAGAGACCATTTTGAACTAAAACATAATAACAACTCTAATATGTAATCGATGAAGCCAATCAAAGCACGTCAAATGTGAAAGATATAAAATCCGAAGTGTAAGCTAAAACTCGAGAATTGACTATACAAATCATAGTCCGAAATCATGTTTCATATGCTGTAATGATTCAGGAAAGTAATGATCCACGAGGTAAAAGGAAAACTATGCAAAATGAGACTTTATGAAATCACGAATTTCATTGACGTTTGCTGCGTCTCCCCACTCTTTTTCCAAATGGGCGTACAGTAACTTGTTATCAGCGATTAGGAAGACTCCTAGATGAATTATAAATATTACACAGTGTAAGAAAAAGATAAAATACATAAGATGATTCAACCATGCTCGATTGAATATCTTTAACCTTAGAAGTAGACTAAGGTTGTGAAAGTCATTTGTTCCAAACACCAACGTCGTCAAATATTTGACTAAGCTCGACTTGAAGCTAACAAGTAGTGTGGTGACCGACCACATTATTTTTTTCACACTCCCCACATTACCACAGACACAAAAAAATTGAGCGCTAAGAGGAAATTTGACATGACGGAAATTGAACCCGTATTTCACCCATATCAGTGCGCGGGCTACCCTTACATTACTGACGCCAACGCCTTGCCATCACTTTTTCTTCGACATATCTTAGTGTAGCTATCACTTTCAGCTTTCAACAGGTTTGGTCGGGTAAGCGTGTAACACATTGAACTCAATCAAGCTGACAGCCATATATGTCTTGAGAATTCTTTGTTTTCACTGCTTTTTCGCAAATTTTCGCAGCTCTCTCAGATGTAAATTGGAACATCATAACACTGCTTAGCTACGATGAGATATATCGAAGAAAGAGGTGAAAAAGCGGTTACCTCGGTGAAGTAGTAATTGCACGCACCCCCAAAGTGGATGAGACGTATGTATAATAGAAACATCATACCGCTGCGAAAAAGGAGTAAAAACAAAGAAATTTTAAGAATTATATATCTACCAAAGGTGCCTACACAACTGCTCTAAACTGTTCATTAGCAGCTATAAAGATGAAGAGATAGTAGGCCTGTGATCGGTATCAACTGAATTCAAATTAAATAATAAAATTAATAAAGTTATGGCTGGATTAGTAATAAGGCCTAGTTTTGTGTGGATAACGTGTCAGACTAGAAACAAGTGATGGCAGCGTACTCTGTAGATGATTATGTTTCATAAGGTGCGTTGTTCGCCACACAAGATAACATCGCCTTTCAATTAATTATATTGGTTCCCCACTTTGGTATGGGTAGATATTTTGCTGATAATTTCATCAAATCTTCAAACCTAATCCCTGTGCTGTTCTGCGTGTAATTCTACAATTTTAGTACATTTCTAAAATTGTATATGATGGAAGAAAAAAGTTCGCCCATCGCTAAACTACGTTTATGCCAGCATTGGAAAATAGGTTTTACAGCATGATATGAATGTAGTTGGAAGGCAGAGGAGCTGATGGAGTCTGTGGTGATCAATCCTGGCACTAATAATACTACATTGGCGCCGTGGCTAAGTGATTGTGATGCTCATCGTGGCGTGCGTGGGAACTAACCTCACCTCCCAGAACTCTCCGGCAGTCAACAACGAATACCCCGTGGAAGGTCACAGCCAAGCTATCCTCGAGATCGCAAGGAGACACGCTCAACCAGTATTCTACAAGCTTCAAGAAGAAGAAGAATTGATTTTAACTGTAGAAGCACCGGGATTTGTACAGTGAAAAAAACACACTGTAAAGACAGATCAAATAAAAGTGAAGAAAAAGTGGAAATAATGCGGTGACTCATAATCTTCAGCACTCCGGTGACAATCGAATAGCAGCTTATGAAAAGTGCATGCCTGTCTGAGTGCATAGAACTGCTGCTTTTGTTTTCTTCGAACAACGTAGTATTAAAAAAAGGAAAACGCAGTTTATAAAGTTGCTAATTTCAGGAAGCGAGAAAGGCACTGATACATTTTTTTTCTACTGATGCGATAACTTTATCAAATTTCTAGTTCAATTTTAGTTCACAATGTGTTTAAAAAGTCACTTTTCCGTTACACAGCACGGGATGAAAAACGATCCTTTTCTCTGGACAAGAACTTTTCATAACAGTGTTCGTAATCACTCCACGCGTTTTTCTTGCAAGACAGAGCCTTTTTATCCAAACCATCAGTAATCGTTGGATGGCGTAGATTTTGAGGATTACAGTGCCGTGTTTATTTTTTGAAAAGACCGATTCTATGAAGTGTAACAAGGGAAATCAGATTGATTCACGTAAACGAGTAAGTGTTCTTTGACCAATTTACAGGCCGTTGGTAGACAGAAGGAAGGGAGTTGGCACGACTATCGAATGATGGCGCCTATGTGAAGTGCGAATTTGTTATTTGATGAGGAACTGTTTCTCCACTTTGGAAGAAACTCTAGATTGAACGTCTGAATCTGATAGTTTTTCTACACGTTCATGTGCTTTACCTGCTTCCAGCGAAATAAGTTGAATTGGCCTGCCGATGTAAAACATAATTTTATCTTGAGTTTAAAAGCGTTATATACGGATATTCTCAAAAACCGACCAATTGCCACGCCAGCCACAGATTGGAGCTTTCGCATAATTATGAAACATTCTTATGAAAAATTTCTGTCCAGCGAAAGGGTTCGTTTCTTATCCCGTGACGACTTACGAAAAGTAAGCTTTATTTATTTGTCTATTTTCGGTTGTGCTCAACGATTTACTCCGTGTGGCCCATAGTGGAGAAGAAAATCTGGGCTACTCGTTACACTGCCATAGACGCATTTAGAACGGCTTTGACACGCGCTTGGGACGAAATTACGATAAAAACATGTGCGAGTATCAATGGAAATTTCGTAGGTGACTTCGTAAATGTATAAAGTATAGAGGCCAATTTTGAGAATTTGTCATAAATTTTTGTTTACTGCCGTAGTTATTGATCTAGTAAACGTAGTAAATCCTTCAATTGAATGGATTTCTTTGTTTATGAGGTATTTTTTTACTGTTTGAATATCTGAAAAAAATGACTTTTCGCGCCTTGTAGATGCAGCATGCGTAATTGTTCGATATTACTCCGGGTCAATCAATCCACCCACTTCCACGTATATGATTAGGGATCCGTAGACTGGGAAGAGAAAAGAAGCTTGCTAAGGATAAGCTCTTTCTCTTTCTCTCTATCTCTCTGTCTCTGTCTCTTCCTCTCTCTTTGATCCAGAAAATCAACCAAGTGCTTCTGATGAAGACGTGAGAACGCTTAGCACCGTTACTCCAAGATTCCACTGTGATAGAAGTCGATCAGATACGGTGTGTACTTCTTTACGAGACGTATGCTTCTACAACATTCATGAGAGAGACAAAGTTCTCATATAGTTCTTTAACTAAAGAGAAACTGCGATGACAACCATACGTTTCGTAGAGAAGTACACCGTATCTCGTCTGAGAGTGTGAAACCACTGTGTATTGTAAACTAAGACATAAAGGATGAAAGAATAAAGCTCTCGACGCTTATAAATCTTTGAGGGATACGGCATGCATTCGATTCATCAAGCACCTTTTGCGGTGATTGCAGTTATATCTCGCCTTTACAATGGCGTGTGGTAGCCTACCAGTATAACAAGTCAGTGCTGCTATCCTCTCAGACAAGTCGTGCCATTTCAACAGGTCCCGTGAGTAGAAGGCTTTGTGCGCCTTTGGCGCGGAATCGCACCATCGACGATGTGTGCGTCACAGAAAACCTCTAACCACTGTGCCAGTCGACCACATGTACCATATTCAAAATTTTCTCATTGTGTAATTTCTTCGTGATGGCGTGAATATGTGCTAAAAGATTTCGGAAACGAATAAATTTTTGAGAAGAAATATTTAAATCTGCTCATAGAAAGATTCCAGATGTTCGGATATGAAAAGAAAAGCATCCTAGTGATTTCCTTGGAATAAAAAGCACGTAAGACTTTCACCTCCGAGTAGACGTCCCTCGCCATCTGTGTTACCGTGAAAGCCTGCTTTCTTCGCTTTATATATGTTCACATAAGATCCTATACGTAGAAATCCCATCCACAAAGGCAGCCAACGCTGGTTTGGGCCATAAAAGTGTCGCTGAAACACCACTGATAAATGGCACAATAACCTCCGATGATTATCCAATAACGATGGTCTCCCAGTGAGTCGGATAACCAACATAAATACTCACCTCCGTATCGAAATAGACATCGCCTTTGAAATAAGGCTTAAATTCATTCACGCCTTTAACCTCGTGCACAACAGCAACCTTAAATGTGTAAAATACGAGGAAGATCGAGAGTACAGAATGTGCGGTCGTTTGAATACATGGGACAAGAATTCTATCCGAGAAAAACACCTACCAGCTGGATGCCTGCGGATTCCAAGATCGGACTAAGCGAACTGAGTTCAGCAGCTTCCTTGCGGCACAAAAGACATCCTGGACGGCGAACAGCCATCACCATCGTTGGACCTTTAGAGAACAATGAAGAAGCCTGAGTGATGAGAGAAAATCATGTCTAGATTTTTGAGAGCTAAGAATTGTACAAAACTGTCCGCGTAAAAAACCCACCTGTACCACCTTTCCTTCATAAACTTTAGCTTCATCTTCAACAGAAATCAACTTTGCTTCAGAAAGATAGGAAACCGTAGGAGTGACAGCACCAATAGTCAATCTCGTCGGTAGATTGCATACAGTATCGCGCCTCCTAGCGCTGCCAGCGCTCCATATCCAAACATAGCCATATTTGGTTTGTCTAAAACAGCATAAAAATTGCACACTATCTACGACACACAACGGCTTTCGACGAAAACTAACACTGACGACCAAGGCCTATATAATATATCCAAGAATGCAGAATGATATGCAAAACACTGAACTTCAGGTAAAACCGAACATGCGTTTCACTCTTTGCACGGGTGCGAACTGACCACTACACTTCGTTATCACTCCTATGATATTTGGTCTCGAAACCATCAGCAAGCAACCGTCAACGAGTTTACCTGCTAAGCATAATCACTACCATACCCAAATGAGCTGAGTTAGTGCAGCGGTTAGTACGTACAATCTCGAAGGGTGAAACGAGGGTTCGACTTCCGCTTAAATTTCAGATTTTTGCATATTATTTAGTACTCTTGTGTATATAGTATAGTATAAGTATTATATATATATATATATATGAGCGCATGTGGCGCAGTGGTTAGAGGTGCCCTGCGTCGCACACGAGGTCACTGGTTCGATCTCGCGCTCATGGCTCACCAAGCCATCCATCCCTCCGGGGTCGGTAAATTGGTCCAGAAACGTCTCAGACTTGTCTGGGAGGATAAGCAGCGCTGACTCGGTTCAGCGGGAAGGCCACCGCGAGCCATTGTAAAGGCCAGATGTGCACTCAATCACCTCAAACGAAGTTAAACATTGAAGTCGAATGCATGGCGCATTCCTTAGGGATTGATCAACGCCGAGAGCTTTATCTTCTATATATATATGTATAGTACAGGTATATATATTACAAGCAGTAAATAAGTACAATAATAATATAACTATATAATAAGTATTATATATATATATATATAGTACTTATTATACAGTTATATTATTATTATTGTACATATATATATATATATATATATATATATATATAAAGAAAGATCGGTCTTCAACTGAATCTAACGAAAACAATGTTCATGAGGAACGGATGGGTTTCTAATGCCCCATTCACGCTCAACGGAACGACAATTTCCGAATGCTCCAGTTACATCTATCTAGGTCGTGAAATCAACATGATGAACGACCTAGCCCCAGAGTTGAGCAGGAGGAAACGAGCGGCTTGGGGAACGTTTAAGAGCATCGAAGATGTAGTGAAGAGGACAAAGAACATCCGACTCCGTGCCCACCTGTTCGACTCGACAATTATCCCTGCCCTAACGTATGCAGCAGAAACCTGGTCGCTACGTAAGCAGGATGAAAGACCACTTGCCGTTATCGAACGCGCAGTCGAAAGGTCGATGCTAGGAGTATCCCGTATCTCGCAAATGAGAGAAAGGATCCGAACTTCCGACCTACGTCAACGATCGAAAATCAGAGATGCCGTTCTACACGCCAGGATATCGAAAATAAGGTGGGCCGGACACGTGATGCGCTTCAACGACAACCGATGGACGAGAGCCGTTACCGACTGGATTCCTCGGGACGTCAAGCGCTCTAAAGGAAGACCACTGACCCGTTGGTCCGATTTCTTCACGAAAGCGATGGCAAGAAAGATATGATGCTCAGCGAATTCCTAGAGCAAGGAGGACCCACTGGGCTACTCTTGCGCGCGATAGGGAAAAATGGAAGAGTTGCTGGTACCCGCTCGAGTCACTCGACGATCAACGGGACGACAGGTGATACAGGTGATATATATATATAATAGTTACGACATCATAACATGCTATGAAAGCGACAAATTAGAAGAATTCTTGTAGCTTATTTTTACACATTTTCGCAAAACCGATTTTGATGGAGTGTTCTAATACTATTACACTTCTTCAAATAAGAAAGGCATACACCATTTTATGACCATATGTGGAGAAAAGTTTCTCACAAGTCATTCTACTTAGCAAAACGCAACGCAGTTAATGGGCCTCAGGGTTCAATAACTAACACTCGATAATTATTTCAAGTAGTCGACGATTCTTAATTGCTAAAGTGATTTGAATACTTGATAGATAAACAATATATTGAAGATGCCTTCTTCTAAGACTTTCATTAAATGTCTTTCCAATTTCAGACATATGGCAGCAAAATTCCCATAAATTTAAAGCCAAGATAATAGTTTTCGAAGTTTTAATGAAAAAAGCGGCAGCTACAAAACAACAAGTATTGGGTTGTCTCATAATTTCTTTCTCTTCCACACTTCTGTTAATTTAATTGCTATTTATTTGAAGAAACCAATTAATCAACAATATAATCGTTGTCATGATATGCAGCTATTTGCTGGACGAAGATGGATCCCTTTCTTCTGAGAAGAACGAGGCCGACAATCGATGAAGTCGGTGAGATTACTTCTGAGCTAGTTGTAGCCTTCAGATTGTGTTCTCCCGCAGATGCCCCGTCAGGGCACGGAAGAGATGATAATATGATGAGGCCATTTCAGGGATATATGATGGATGTACTACCGTAGTCGAGACAAGTTCCTTCAAGATGTGGCCAGTCGATTTCCCGATGTGACGAGTTGAGCGTTATTCTGGAGATGGGTGACACTGAGTCGTTCCAGACGCTTCACCCACACTGCTGCGGCCAATCTCCGGACTTGTTCCCGTGGACGTCGGCGTTGATTGTTTGCTTGTTGTCGAGCAATTTTCAAAAGGGCATACGCATACCCTATCTATCTCAGAAAACCGAGAGCATAATCTTCCCAGTAAGGAACTGAAGTTCCAGTTGAGCTGACGAGTCTTTGATGTAGGCAGCCAGTAGTCATGGCGGCGTGTTGTTCTCATCATAGACTCAGGACTTACCTCCAGTGACGATCGACTTGAGAAAGTCCTGCTTGTGCAGTCGCAGGAGAAGACTTTCGTGGATGGTCACTCATGCATAGCAGTCTGGTTGGTCAATGCATGAGGGTGTCCACTGAGACATCATTTTGTGGCGGCTCATTTCATTTAGATGGGAAGCGGTGGTGCTACGGTGCGATGGCTAAAGCTACTCGAACAATCTCCAACATGCCACAGTCTTTCAGCAATAATTTAAAACTCAAGAAAAACTGAACAAAATCATGGCGCGAAAAAAATTATAGAACAACTCTATATATTGGAAAACATCACTGTGTTCTGCTCGATCGAGCAATGTTTTGTAAATCCTTTTATATTCGAACAACGATTAGTCCAGCGTAAAAGTAAAAATACACGCTTCGTGGGTTTCAGAAAGTGAAAATTTGATGATGATCAAATGAGAGAAACTGTATAACTGGGCAGTGTATTTTGAGCCTTTCATGAGGTCTGTTATGGACACTTAAAACTCAAAAGTGCAATACTAAAAAGCTCAAATTAGACTGTCAGACTATGTTGTTCTTAAGCGAAGTCTCAAAATAGTCGAGTACAATATTTGTTATATAAGAAAAAATGTATTTGCTAGTTTTTGAATCGATTGATAGAGTCAAACGTGATAAATATTGAATGAGAGTGTTTCGCAGGACGCCAGTGGAACCGGATCTAACGAACCAACCCATGACACCATGCTACTTTTAACTCTACCTCTTACACCAAAATACTCTCCGTAGACGCCGATCTTCACACTATACAAGAAGTAGCAACTAGAATCAAATCCCTGTTTATCGTCCTACAAGATACAAGCAAGAAGACTGTTATATCCAATGATATAGAGTGATGTGCAAAACTTTTTGCGTCAGGCGAGACTCGAACCGCCATTTCATAACCTTAACTTCGCTACCGTCAAGTTTCCCAGCAGTACCTGTAAACCAGAACCGATACTTAATGGACTCACTGAAGTGGGAAAAGATTGAAAAGCAGATGGGACGAAGCCGAAACCGACCAAAATCCATGGTCACAAGGCGAACATGTCAAAATGGATGGCTCTCGGATTACAGAGACTACATCGTACGTGTGTACTGGACGTTTAGCAAACATGTAGAATAACTTAAAGCAGAAATGAGACAAAACAAACATGGTAACATGACCCGTACCAGGGTCTCTTAAAGAACCACTCACATACTAATCTTACCGATACACCGCGCTCATCTTCTCGACTCAACACTCCTCTTAACGCTGTACAGAGCACAAAACGTGGACTGACACTTCAACCACATCAAGAAATGTGTGCATCACTCACAGAGTCTTGGAGTTTGATCACTAACGTCTAGGAAGAATGCACAGCCCAGATCTTTGAAGCCTATCCTATCTTTGACGTGTGTAAGACTGCGGGTTGACAGCGAAACTTAGAGGGCCAGTCAACTATTAGGTCGTTCTATAAGTTTTGGCACTATGGTAATATACACCGATTTTCTTAATCAGAAGTAGTTAAATCTGTATGATTTCCTTGCCGTTCACTTGCGCATTTTCTTGCGAACATTTTGGTATGCAATTTCTCTATACTTGGCTTAAGATGGAGCTGTCCTAGCTATCTACTCATGGCGAACGGTGCGCCTCAAAGCAGAAGTTGAAGTTTGAAGCTGGAAGCGGCTACAGTCGTCGTAGCAAATGTTCTACACTCAATGCACGTGAGGCGTTTGGTGGCACTAAGGACCTCAGTCACTGAGAGTCACTTTTTATTGGTACTTTGCCTTAACGCAAAGTACTTCTTATCTTACACAGATGAGATGGTGGCGGTCACCGGGCCAAGCTCAATTCTGCGTCCGGAAATATCCAAAAACCTCTTTGAAGAGCTCATCGACTCGTGATCTGGTTAGCAACTTTGTGATTCTATTCTTAACCACTACAATAAATACACCTAAGAGAATTTAGTGTTGAACGAAAACAAGGCCTTAGGCTGGAACCGAACGCGCGTTTCATCCATACCGGAGACGCGTGCTGCTACCATTATATGTAGTACTTATAGTAGCACGCGTCCCCGGTATGGATGAAACGCGGGTTCGATTTTCGCCTGAGGTCGCGTTTTTGCTGACCATTCATTCTCTTAGGTATATACGTAACATCATGACACTGCGAAAAAAGCAGTAAAAATACTAGAATTTCGGACTTTAATGAATTATATCTTTCGCTGGGTATATGAAATAATTACTTTTCAGAACTATGCACAAGGCCCGTAAATCAGAATTTCTGCTATAGAAAATTATGCGTGACTAACTATGTCACCAAACAAATTGATTACTGTTGTTCAAAGATGCTAAAACTGCTTGTTGAATCAAAACAAACTTCAATAAGAATGGAAAGAATCCGTTCAGAATCATTAGAACACGCCTTCAAAAAAATTCATTGAATAATCACCTAAATTACATGAATGAACACATCAAATGTAGACAGCATGAACAACACTATTCAATAATATTTGTACTTACTTAGAGTATTACTCTTACTAGGAATGACAAATTGAAGTGAAATTTGACCACTAATAAGGTAATTTAACAATCCCTATCCCTCCACCATGAAAATCTCATGAAGTTCAATGCCCAGGTTCATACCATTGGCATGTAAGCCAAAATAACGAAGGATAACACTAAGTACGAGCCCGCTTCAAATTTGAACCTATTTTTGTGGTTTTCGAATCAACACAGCCATTGCCTCTCCTCCGCCGTTACATATAGCTGCAACTCCTAACTCTCCGGGTGAGAGTGAGTAAGCGAGCGATAATACAATACGAAGTCCAGACATTCTAAAAGTAGTTATCAGATGAAATAATAGGACTTATTAACAGTAAACTAACCCTAACGGATGACCAAGAGCTACCGCCCCTCCTTTCACATTCACTATTGATGAGTCAATGTTAAGTTCTTGGATAAACGCTACAATTGTGGCAGAGAAAGCCTCATTTATCTCCCATAAGGCTATGTCGCCAACGGTGAGATTTTGTTGCTCTAGTAGCTGCAAAAAGTAGAGATTTTGAAAGAATGAATAGAATAGAACAGAAGCATTGCAACACACCTTTCTAACAGCCAAAATAGGTGCTACTGTGAAATCGACAGGTTCTCCACCATCTTCTGCGAAACCTACTACCTCAGCGAGAGGAGTGACTCCTACATGAGTTGAATAATATATTCAGTACTACATAAAATCTCTATTTTTGAAATTGATCGAATACGGAATCAGCTGATAGTACCTTTAGGGACCTGATCACCACGTACGACGACCGCCGCAGCGGCACCGTCATTGAGAGAAGAAGCGTTGGCTGCCGTAATAGTTCCCGTACCATCCTTTACAAACACGGCTCTTAGAGTCGGAACCTATATAAAGAAAAGGAATTTTCTGGCTAAGCTTTCTACCCAGTAAAATAAAATAAGAACTTTTAGTAGATATACTCACTTTTGCTTCAACTAGTTTTTTGAATTCCTCGTCTTCCGATACCAAACTGCGCCCTTCCTCGTTTCCACGCTTACAGGAACAACTTCCTCAGCAAAGGCCCCATTCTGAAAAAGATACACTTAGAATTGCTACTATAGATCTAATATGTTTACAAAATGAGAAATGAAAAATTGGTATTTTTCTGACTAACAGATCTGAGGTTGCAAATAATAGTATTCATCGATTACAATAATAAACTTCAATAATATAATGTCAACTAAACTTTATTTCGAGTGCTTTGTTAAGACCACGCTCAAATTTCAATAGATCCTTTCATTATTAATTGAGCCATATTTTGTCATATATTATTATTTTGTCATGTGGTCTGGTAAGGGCTCTTGTACAGCCCGATACATGTGCTTCGTCCTCGCAGACTCGAAATGATAATGAAAGGATCTATTGACACTTGAGCGTGATTTTAATAAAGCACTCGAAATAAAGGTATAATACGATAAAAATACGAGCCAAAGAGCAATCGAATGCGCAAACGCTCTCTGATAGGTGAAATTTTCGCTTGACATAGAGTGTGAAACGTTCGTCTTCGATGACTCTATGTAAGGGAGCAGAGCTCCCGAGAGAACTGACTATAAAAATATCGAAAGACGACGGGTTCTGCCCGACTGACGAGTCTCTAAGGACGAAACACGTGCATCGGGCGTACAAGAGCCCTTACCAGACCACATGACAAATTGGCTAAAATAAAAATGAAAGGATGATGTCAACTTTTCGGTGGTTTCGCCTACTGCAGAACCGTTTCGCTGGTTATCGTCCACCAGTTTTTTGTACATCTGCCGCACCGAGTCCAATATGGATGAGGGCTGTCTAGGCTCTATGTAAGACTCGATGTAGTTGATCGGTTTACATTATAAATGGTGGACCACAGAACAACAAGAAGGCTCTTTGAAAAGCGAAACCGCCGAGGCATCAGCGATTATATTACTAATGAGTTGTAATGTTGCATTCAATAAGTACTACTATTATACCTGCAGTTATTTATCAAGAAGTAAAGTGAATTATTCATCGAGGCTATTATATACTCGGTCTTAGGAATTGAAACTAATCAATCACGTTAGAATGAATAGAAGAGAGATTTTGTAAAAACTCAACTTCCATGCTGCAGCGGCTTTCTTGTAGCTATGAATAGCGTAGTCGTCTTGTGCTTCTCGACTAATTCCATAATCCTAGAGTCAATTGTTTCACATGATTGAATACGACGAAACGACGTGAACCAGCTGAGACATATTAAACTTCTTTATTAATCTGCAAGCTTCAACGACAGTATTGAGCACGCATTTACCTTATGAAATACCCCTATTATTACCAGAACTTACAAACATGCACTGAAATCTAGTTGCCCTGCTAGATAGATCACGCGCAGAAAATTTGTGGTGATAGAAGAATGAGAACAACCTTATAGACACCATTCTCCAATAAGAGATGGGAGAGCTCTGAGGATAGTAATGCGTGGTTTTGGAAGCGAGGTCACAAGCGATGCTTCGATTCGATTTCCTCTCCTACACTTTCTTAAGATCAATCGACTGAACCAGGGAACGCTTTAGCTCGGCTACCTCCGTATTTGCCAGGAGAATGGATGACCGGCATTCTACTCGAAATCCTGAAAAAGCAGCCGAAGCATCACATGAAATGTTCGGAGATCTTTGCTGGGTCGAATGCAGGAAGTGGTGAATCCACATAGAAAACTGTGATAACGGGTCGTATATAAAAAATGAAATTTCTGCATGAAAGATCGAATGTTGTCCATTATTTTTCAATCAAATTAACCAATACTTGCTGCGAAAGATACTGCATCGCTTCCTCATTCGTGTACAAGCAACTAGCAGCTGAATGCACTAACATCTGCTATCTTTACATACTTAGTTAAACTATGTAGATTCCTTTCTACGTGAACATCCACACTTTCACAATCCTTAGCCTGATAGTCACATCCTACGATTCAAACAAGTCTATCTCTCTCCTTTAAGTTGAGAGGTCACATCAGCTCAAGCTGTCTTCTGGAACCCATAGTTCTGTATTCTCTCCATCTCTGCATCTTTATCATTGTACTGTTGTTATTGCTATGGACAGATTAACCGAAGATCAATAACCTGATTATATGGCAAGATCTATGAAGTCCCTCGTGGCAAATTAATAGTACAAAGTCAAGTATCAAACGTCCAGCAAGTAATATAAAATGCTGATCCCACGTAAAGATTCAAAAACCTACCCTTTGCTAGAAACTACAGCTATAAACTAGAGGCATTTAGGCGCTAAGGATTAACTCGGAGACTTAATAGTTCACTAACGCTCCTACATTACTGACACGAAAAAGTATTGGTGAATAGGGAACTTACGACGAAAACGACTTCAGCAATGAGTGAATAAAAAATATATTAATCTAATTACATGACCACCATCACGATTTACTGCGCGGAACCCAGCACCTCTTGTAGTCGATTCGTTTCCTCCATGAAACTCTTCGAACACTTCATGTGTTGGTTCGGCCACCTTTTGAGGCTTTCGCCTCCCATATGGATGCAGAAGAATGCTGATCGAAACGACCCAGATCTTGTAGGTGGCCGACTCAAGGCATTCCCTTCACTATTCGTTGACTGACCGCAAGAGAGGGTAGGGCGATGGGATCGAACCAGTGCCTTGCTATTCACCTTGCTTCTTGGTACATTGCATCACTGACTACAGCATTACCACGACTGCGCCTGATTATAGTATTTTTATTTCCTCACCTTCACAGTCTTCTCTGCGCAAAGGCCCATGGGAAATTTGAGCATGGCATCCTCCAGACCGTCTTTTGCCACACCATCCTCAACACAAGTTAAAATACCTGCGAAAGAGTAGTAAAAAATAAAGAGATTACTAACAACGATATTTGTTCCTCCGTACGGAATTTCACCACGTGACAAGTAGAAAGGAACCTAGATTTAGACAATTAGAATTCATATCACTTGTGCGGAACAAGTTGCAATGTGCTTACAAACCTGGCTCATGTTTTCACATCCTGCCACCAGCACCTTCCTGCGATATCCACTCTTGATTGAGAGGGCAGCGAAAGCCAATGCCTTCATGGACGATGAACATACCTTGTTGATTGTAACCGCCTGGGAGGATTTAGGGATACCTAAAATCTTTCTAAGAGATACACGAGAATAAAAGCAGTAACGAAGACCGTAGAAATGAACACTTTAGCGACAACGCCTAATTTCTGTCTTGGCTCACTGGGACATCTACGTATGTCACAGCGACCACTCTGGCAGTTTTGATGTGGCCCGCCACCGTTTATTGCAATTTCACTCTATAGAACGATTTTTCCCCGCGGTATGAGAAAACTTCTGCGTTTCTCTTATGCTTAGTATGCTCCATGTATTTTCAAACAAACTCTCATGCTTTTCGTGCCCATAAATCTGTTGTGGGTGGAGAAAATAGTCCACTACACGATGATAAGGTGCCACATTTGATGATATTTTATGATTTGTGCAAAGAATATTACAAACGTTTATCTCGTTGTTCCTCCCAGATGGTGACGTATCAGGTGGATGAGTTGTTCCTGAGTGCCACACTGGGAAGTATAGTGGGGGCTCAATCCCTCACCAGGGCCACCCAAGCTGAAAAGGGGTTCGACGTTTCCAATAGGAAAGCCCAGCTAAGAGTAAACCGTACCAAGCATCACCGCCGTCATAGCAGCTCTTAGCCGCAAGGTGGTGATCTCCTTCTGATCCACAAGGACCGACGACTGCTCTAATGTGATGACGACCTAAGGAAGCCCGGCTAGGCTTACCTCGAGACTCCGGGGTGCAAAACAGCTAAACCTGCACATTTTACTTGTACTGGGGTTCGCACTATCATTAAAGACGGGTTGTTTGAGAATCCAAGTATCACATAAAAATCTTGTGGCTTTGATATTCTCCATTTCAAACAATACCCAAGACTCATTACAGCGCTTGGAGATCAGAATATAACCAATTTCTTGCTGCCGAAAACGAGAAATTATCAATGAAACACGTTCCATAGACGACACTTGTCACATTATCAGAGCTGAATAAGATGACGATTCATTACAGGAAGTCTAGGAAAAACTTCTTGCACCAAAACAGAATATCGAAAAAATAAGGCACCTATGACAACGCCCACACTCGTATCCTCACTGTGACAACTATAAGTAACAGTTGTCATGAAACTTTTGAAGAACAGTATCAATTGATCCTTTCATTATTATTTGAGCCAACTTGTCATGTGGTTTGGTAAGAGCTCTTGTACAGCCCGATTCACGTGTTTCGTCATTACAGACTCGTCAGTCGGGCAGAACCCGTCGCCTTTCGATCTTTTTATAGTCAGTTCTCTCGGGAGCTCTGCTCGCTTACAGAGAGTAATCGAAGACCAACATTTTACACTTTATGTCGAGCGAAATTTTCACCTAACATAGAGCGTTTTCGCACTCGATTGCTCTTTGGCTGGTATTTTTATCAAATTATACCTTTATTTCGAGTGCTTTATTAAGACCACTCTTAAATTTCAATATATCCTTCTATTATTATTTGAGCCAACTTGCGATGTGGTCTGGTAAGGGCTCTTATTAAGCTTTAAAAAAAGTACCAATTGAAAGAGCAAGTTGCCGAGCAATATTCTGGCCGCAATTTGCGGTAAGTGCTGATCCAACTAAAGTCTCTTCTATATCACTTGGTTGAAGTCCTGAACAAAAGACATTAGAGATTTTGTTTGGAAAAAGGCATATAATGAATATGAAAATGCTGCTTAATTTATTGCAACTACGAACCTGATCTATCCATGGCACTTCGTGCTGCTACAGACGCCAAGTCAACAGCGCTAATCGAAGAGAACGACCCCCGAAATGAAGCGATGGGTGTTCGAGCTCCCGACAAAATCAGTACCTGCATGAAGTAATGATATAACTTTCTAGACACATATTATAGATATATTCGTATCTCCTAACAATTTAGAATTACTAATCCAACCATAATAGAAGTGCTCCATAGTCCCAAACCCTTTCAGAGCGGCAGTTGAAAGCGCTGCCCGCGGCACAGCAATTCACAAGCGGCGCACGACTTTTGTTATTCTATTATATATTATTAGTTCCTTACCGTTTCGGAAAAATTTCTATCTCTGTTTCGAGAAAATTTCCAAGTTATTTTCTGTTCTGATACTCCACGATTCCTTCTACAAGATCATATGATTGTAATGGGTGATAAGTCCTGTGTGAAAAATCCCTAAAAGTAAAACGTAATCTTCTTGTCGCTCTTACAGTGCTCTATGAAGACCTTCTTACAACACCAAGTTCCAGCATAGCCGATTCTTAAGCAGTCGAATGACTACTAATAGTGCAGTGAAAAACTCTCTCCAGCGGAAAAGATTTCTTTCGACCCGTGTACTGAAAAGGATACACGTCGTCCTCGAAGGAATAAACGATTAAAGAAGCATAAAAGCAGCTACCAAATTAATAACCATATCTAACCTTCTAACGTATTACTCTTTTCTGAAGGGTTTTGACTGATATGCCGATGTTCACTCTTCTTCATGTTCAAAAATGGGGAAGAAATGTGTCAAATTGACCGTGCCAGACGCCTACTTGTAGGATAAAACTCTCATCAGGAGCAAACGACACTTTGAGGACTAGCCCTGACAGGCTGGCGGTGTCGCGCCGTCGCTTGCGCGGCAGTGAGGCAGACAGCATCTGCGCGTCCGTACACGCATGTCTGGCTGTCTGCCTGCTTTCCCACGAGACGCAACGCCGCTACCGCAGTAGCTGAGTGGGATTCGACGTGGAGCGGTGATCATCAAAAGAACCTTGCTGGTCCCCAAAGAGTCAAAGAGGCTCACATTTGCAAGGTAAAAGGAGCCGATAAGTTCCCAATCACAAGTGAACAAGAACACATCCTTCCTCTTCCTACCTTCCCAAAAAATGGATAAAGAAGAGGAAACTGACCGAGTCATTTGCCATTTTGACCAGGTCGGATCTACAAATAAAACTACAGTCAACCACCGTTTTAGTGTAAAATAGTTTCAAATTCCGTAAATATTATACTCGATTATACATAAGATAAGCTTCATAGAACCGAAACAAAATTCATTCTTTATTGGAAAACTTGGCTTTGTATCACAGAAAAGAAGCAATAACTACAGATTAGCACGGTCAAAACCGCAATAATTTCCCCGTGGAGAAAGGCATGGCAGGTGCGATACAATCCTGGATAGAAATTTATGCCAAATTGGGTCAAATATACGAAGATCACGATAATAATCATCAGATCCTTATAATTTTTCGATAATCATTCCACTTGCACCACCTCCTCCATTGCATATAGCGGCGCAACCCTTCTGACCTGGCTTCAGTGTGTGCACGAGATGGGTGATTAGACGAGCACCAGACATTCTAAAAAGAAAAGCTCGGCTCATGTCTGAAATTGCAGCAAAAATCAACAAGAACTAAACTCGTAAGTTTTACCAACATTTTTGATATCGTACGAATTACATATGATTCATTCTCTAGCGACTACTTATTTGAAGCAGTTTTTTGCTTTTCACATTCGAATAATCCCCAGAAAAAATGAAATTGAAAGAATAAGCTTCCAGTGCGAAGTAATGGTTGAGTTTTGCAGCCAATGTGAAACATAGTTCTATCCCGAATTTTACAGCGTTGTTAAAGGGTCTTTTCAAAAAACCGGCCAAGTGCGGCTATAGCCAGAGATCTAAGCTTTCGAATGATTATAAGACACCTGAGTTGCGCAGCCGATGTGAAACATAATTTTATTTCAAATTTTATAGCATTATTAAAGGGTCTTTTTGAAAAATCGGCTACGTACGGCTATAGCCAGAGATTTAAGCTTTCGAATGATTACTAACTCTCCTATGAAAAATTATTGTACAGCGAATGAGGTTAAATGTTCAAATGTTCCACTATATCCGAAATGAACCTGAATCTTTCTTACTCACTCGATATGTTTGCTGAAAGTGCAGTCCAACCTCTTCACAAAAACTGTCCTCCTGCGTCTATTTAAGACTTTGGAAGATGCACAATTTTTCAAGCAAGCAGAGTTTAGACAGGGATTTCGCTGCATGGTTCACATCCAAACAATGTCCATGGTCATAGCAGTCTAACGGGAACACCAATGCCCCTAGTCTTGACTTTTTTTGACCATGAAAAACGTTTGACAACATCGCAACGAACGCTGTCCTATCAACGCTCGCCCACGAAATCATAGACCTTTCCTGATTCAGAATTATCAGACTGTTATCGAGGCTGCACCACAATAACACAGTTTCGCCATTGACTCTTTGCATACAAATAACAAAAAGATTTAGCAAAGCGACATCGTTTCGCCAAAGTTTTTCTCTGCAGCACTTCAGTTGATAACTGAGTCACTCGATTGGCAAAATTTTCGTCTTTTTAGAAAGCATGAGAGACAAGAAGAAAAACTTAAGTGAGTCTGACTGAGAGAATGGATCGGGCGTATGTGAACAGATTGCATTACTGATTCTCTGATCGAAGGGACCACCTCGTATGTAAATCTTAGAACTTTGATTACGCATGGGGAACAATGTGAATAAAGAACTGAACAGAAGATGGAGAGCAGCTTGGGCCGTCTTAGGGCCCTTTTAGGACCTCTTAAAAAGCCACCAATCAAAAATGTTTTCGTCCTGTTTTTGTACTTTTTATGAGCACTGTTACTGGCAGACTGAACCACGAAGACCTTCAGACTACACTTGTACCTTTCTTGGGAAAATGCGACCTTCAGTCTTCATGTTTGTGCGTTAACGAGAGCAGTTACTGAGAAGTTCTATAAGTAGACGAATCTCCTGAAACCTGTACCGTCCACTAAACGCCGCACTTTTAGTCAAACAAATGAATAACAACTTTCAAAACCTCCTTTCTAGTCTCAAAACTAGTATAACTTTCTCTACAATCTGAAGAGAAGCTCCTGTAGACAGTCAACCATGGCTACTGAAACTTTTCGGACGGCAGTATAACGATATTGTGAGCGCAGCGCAATTTTCGTAATTTGGTAAAGATTTTTTCCTTGTTTCGAAAAAACTTCAAGCTTTCTGTACTGGATCTGATACCATGAATTTCTCTACAAACTCACATGCTATTTGTGTATATACATCTCTTATGTGACGAGAGAAACCCAGATGTGGAACGTAAATTTTTTCCCTCGTACAACGCACTATGAAGACCTTCCTGAAAACCAAATTCAGCCTCGGAATCGCCGAGATTTGTGCTGTCGTTTAATATTATGGTCTAATGAAAAGCTATTTCAAATTCTAACTTTGCAAGCAAAGCCCTCCGCGTATGAAATATAAATATAGATCCATAATCGCTGCTAAAGCGGTAGTGAAAATGTTTTTTTTTTCGAACCAAGCACAATACTGAAATCGCCGATATTACAGCTTTCGAATAACGACCAGAATGCTTATTAAAACAACTTCGTCCAACGAAAAAGACTCTTGAAATGTTGAGGTTCAAATTGACTCTCATCGTCCAGAAAGGGTTAAGGTCCTGTGAGTTAGCTGTTTAATCTCTTCGACAGTTGCTACTTTCCAACAATCATGTTTCTGCTCTCCATTTTCATCTGAGCAAGTTCCAGATATAAGTCAATAAGAATCCTCGAATTGTTAAGTATTGTACTGTTTGACCGTTCACTATGAAACCCATCATCATCGTCTCCATGCTTATTATCCAATTCTTTAGCTTCACACTTTTCATAAAAGAAATGGAGATTTCTAGCCTCACAATCTCTAGCTTACTCTCGTTTCAATAACCACCCAATCAAAAATTATTCCAAACGTGAATTTCTAATAAGGTATATCGAGTCTTCGAAACCAGCCCCTTATCAGTAAGTAACTAATCTGAAGTGGAAAATCATTCCTACTTCTCTTAAGCTGTTTATGCCGTTAGACTTGGAGTAGGGTTCTGAAAAATGATGAACTTCTGAAAATATCAACTTTCATTCAACCTTGGCATAAGCCATCGATATCGTATCATATAACTAGGGTTTTCGTGGAATATTAATGTGGATTCGACTGGATGCTACTACGAAAATGTACACTGAAAGAATGAACGATCGTGTGCAATCGACAATATATTGAAAGGCTAAGGCGTCGAAACGCGGGCGTAAAAAAATTCTGCGATGCATGTGCATATACCTACATACATATAGGCATATATACATGCATATATATGAACATGCTCTTATTGTTTTACACGGTCCGTCATCAGAATTTACGGTGTGAATCTCAGCACTTGCATTCTATCCGTTTCCTAGCTTCATCCTTCAAAGTGGTCTTCGATATTCAACGTGTCGCTTTGGCTGCTGCTTGAGGATCTCGTCTTTTTTTTTTTTGAATGACGTAAACGCTGCTCGAGACAAACCCCTAGAAATCTTGGAAGCTAAGGCGCTCGTCAACTGATTCATAAAATAATGTTTAGGGAGGCGATGGAACAAGCGTCTTGCAAATCAGCTTACTTGGTAATACAGCGCTTCATTAATCATTGCCAATACCCACACTCATAGCCCTGTATAGGCTCAAAGACACCAAAGTAATATTAATAAGCACAATCAACAACAGAGTGTCGACTGGAGTGCCCAAATGTTCATAGTTTTTTCTCACATAAAAGAAGATTGAATGTTCAAAAGCAATAGACCGTGCACAAAACTAGGCGTCCTCACTGATGCATCAAAATTAAATACGAAATATAGTCGCTTACCCAATGGGATGTCCAATAGACACAGCTCCTCCGTGTGGATTAACTTTATTTGCATCACATCCAACTTGCTTGATGAAGGCGAGAACAACGACAGAAAATGCCTCATTGACTTCCCAGTGATCAATGTCCGTCATCTTTAGTCCGGTACTTTGCAGCATCTGAGTATATGATGATTTACACCTTTTAGTTCATCACCTAGAAAACTTTTCTATTTTTTATTTTTGTTTTTTTTTTAATTGTAGTCAAAACAGTGTATGTGAGAAGACGAATGTCATTATTTGTTCTTCAATCGACTACCACTTTTCGAGTAATTTACAGCATTTTGGAAAGTGAAAAAAATGGAAGTTCTGGCACAACTATATATGCGATGAAGTTCACTGATGTGCAAAACTTTGATCCTCTGACGGGTCTTGAACCTGTATTCCGCTATTTTCAGAGAGCCGCGAGCTAGTCACTGCACTGTACTACACGGGCTTATGTTCGACCTCACTCTCTCTGCGATACAAAGTACCAATTCTTTCAGCAACCAACCGTCGGTTTACTCTGATAAGCAGATATCGCCACTGAACCTCGTTATACTCAAAGCTATGAAACATGAGCATCGATAGTGCAGTGGTTAGAACGCTCTCCCAGCAAGAGTGTGACGTGGATTCATCTACTGCCTGAAGTTCAAAGCTTTGCATAGCACTGAACATTACTGGATATATAATTAGAACATCAAATCACTACTAAAAACGATTAATGAACTTACTGCCAACTTTGATATAGCATGAAAGAAACAAAATTCTAACCTTAGGTATAAGAAGAACAGGTGCAACGGGAAAATCAACAGGATTAGTCGCAGCATCGGCAAATGTGAGAATTTTAGCTTGTGGTTTGCAACCGTACTTTTTACAGGCATCAGCGCTTGCTAGCACTACCGCGGCAGCTCCATCATTCAAGGTCGATGCATTGCCAGCAGTTATAGTTCCACCATCTGTAATACATCCACGTTAGAAATTTATATTGAGAAGTCAAATCCACATTGAGCCCAAAAATCCGGCAAATCAACCAAAAAACTCGTGATATGCGAAAGTTTGAACCGCGGACGGAATTTGCCCCACGTCTCACACTTTTCGGGGGTGCTTCGTCCTAACCACTGCTTTACCGGCGCTACTGTTTTGCTATCACTCTTACTGCGAAACAAGGAATCGAAGAGATCAGCAACCAACTGTCAACGGGCTTGGTCTAGCAAACACATCTCAACATTAAACCCAGTTACGCTGAGAACAGAGAGAGTGATAGTAGAACAAGAACTTGATAGAGCGGTGATTAGTACGGGCTCTCGGAAAAAATGAGACGCAATTTCAAGTTCTGTTTGCCATTCAAGTTTTACACATCACTCAACGTTATGGGGTGGGTCTATAGTTACAACATCTTGCCACTGCTAAAAATGCCACTGAGTAAAGATTTCCTGCCAATTACAAAAAGTCAGCTGCGTCAAACTTACCTTTTTGAAATGCAGTCCTCAATTTCTTTAGCTTTTCTGGATCGAAATTCTTGAACTCTTCATCTGTATCAATAACAGTTTTCACCTTTTCGAGTTTTTACAGTAACGGGTACAATCTCAGATGCCATTATTCCACTCTATAAGAGTATAATTTCGAATGAGCCGCACAATTTAATGGCTATTAAACAAAAATAGATATAGCTAGATAGCGAAAGCAGACAAGTGAGCTGACCTTCCAAGCAGAAGCGGATTTCGTATAACTTCCAATAGCATAAGCATCCTGTTCTTCTCTTGTAATCGACAAATCCTTAGCAGTTTTTCTCTCCACAATTACCCATATGACAATGATCATAGGCGTCTGTTAAGCCATCCTTCACAATTCCGTCCTAAGTGCCAGTGAAAATTCCGGACTGTTAAAAACCTCCAAGGAAAAACAAAACTTTACTTACGAAAAGTTTCATACCACCATACGTGGTATCACCTCGATTCAAGTAGAATGGAACCTGGGACATACTCTCCATACCACCACCAATGACGATCTGCAAAAAACCATGTAAAAGCTTACTGAAGTCGGGCTGAAAAGAAAAAGTAATGAAAGACGAGAATTTCTCTACAATACAGAGATCAGGAGATAACTCGGGAGTTGCAAAAAAAAGCGTTCCCAAGACCGAGCATAAATGGACTCGGCACTGTTCAACAGTTCACAGGCTTTTTCAATAAACTAAGCCACAACGTTGTCTTCATAAAAAAATTTATCTGCACAGCTAAAATTTTGGCGCATCGTCTTCTCTAGATCTAAAGAAGATGGTTCACAACTCAATCAGCCTAAAACAACCTGACCTTTCCAGGCTGACAAGAAGGCGAACCCCGCCGAAATGTCACTTGTCCAAATTTTTCAGAACTATAACAGCGCATTCGCTTATCATAAAAACAAAACAAAGATGTAATTGTGAAGGGTAACGCAATGTAGGCGATAATCCTAAGTGTTCTGTAGAACATTGAACCTCGAGCAGGAGTTTAACCCCTGATTCACCTTTTCAGGAGCCCAGGAGTCATAACAGAATAGGAGCCGCGGTAGTACAGTGGTTAGCACCCGTCCTCGGAGAAGGAGAAACGCAGGTTCATTTTTCGCCCGAGGTTTAAAGTGTTGCTTATCATTCAAAATTACTGGATATACATCTACAACATCATACCACTGCTAAAAAAAAGCTGTTGAATGAGAATTCGCGACGATTACATAGTTGTATTTGACACTGTCAATAAAACTGGCACTTTTCCGTTTGGTAGGAGGGAATGAAGAAACAACCCATTTCTCTGGACGAGAACTTTTCATGAGAGTATTAGTGCTCACTCAAAAGCTTGAATCTCTGGCTACTGCGCTACGTGGCCGTTTCTTGAAAAAGTCTCTTTCTAACGCACCAGCGAAAGGGAAACATTTGTATTTCACACACGCATATTTCTCACAGGACAGTGCCTCATTTAGACTACTAGTACTCACTCGATAGCGTAAGATTTGACGATTCCAAGCTGTGCTTATATTAAGGAAAGACCGTTTGTCTGCAGTGTATCAAACAAGATTGGTTCATATAAACGGGCACGTGTTCCTGGCTACTTTACGGGCTGGGGGTGGCGGGGCGGGTAGAAGGGCTGCCCACGATTTCAACACGAGGATCGATCGATGGCGCTGGTGCGTTACACATGTGAGATGCGATCTTTGTCATTCAATTAGAAATGTTTCGTCCGCTTCAAAAATCACTTCACACAAAACGTATGACCCTGATACTACAAGATTTTCTCTACACGTTTATATGTTTCTCGCGCTTCAGCGAAGTGATAGTAGGATTGCGCGGCCGATGCAGATACATAATTTCGTGTTTCGCGGTGTTACAAAAGTCTTTACAAAAGTGTTCATGTAGGGAAGTAGCTAGAGATTTAAGCTTTCAAATGATTTCTAACACTCCTACGAAACTTGTTGTCCAGCGAAAGGGATCGCTTCTTAATCTGTTAAAGGGAGAAGAACCTGAAAACTCACGTTTTGTTGACCAGTTAGGATTTGTTGCGCACCAAGCATAATGGATTTTAAGCCTGACGCACAAACTTTATTCACAGTAGTAACAATCGTTGAGACTTTCAGACCTAAAAATGGATCTATAAGTCCATGTCATATACCAGCTTCCGAAGAAATGTAATCAGAAGACCTGCACCAAGTGCTGCTTGTCTCGCAGGAGCCTGCCCGACATTTGCTTGACATACTTGGCCCATAAACACCTGTGGTGAGAAATTTTCAATCCAAGCAGCTCAATACCAATACAAGTAGTATCTGATACCTCTTCCACGTTCTCTGGCTTCAAACCGCTTCTTTCCACAGCTGCCTTTATAGCCACACTTCCTAATTGTGGAGCAGGTACAGACGCTAACTGCGATCGGAATGATCCGATAGGTGTCCGTGCTGATCCGACAATGTAAACTTCCTGGAGCAGTGCGAATATCATAGATAAATAAAAACAATCAGTAGAAAACAAATACAAAGATATGTCACAAGAACTGATAGGAACAAGGATAGATTGTGATAGGATATTTCCAGCCTATTTGGAGCTTGGTGAAACGGGAGTTAGCCAGTCGCTAAACGATGTGCTCCGCCAAGCCTTGCTAGGGTGATTGGATGCGTATCTGGCCTACACGATGACTTGCGGTGGCCTACCGTTGTATCAGGTCACTGCTGCTATCCTCCCATAAATATGTAGTACCAATTTACTGATGCCGGTAGTTAACTGAGGCCTTTCGGGACTATGGACGCACGACCTACGCATCTCTCACCCATTGTTAGACGCAGCACAGTGGGAGTTAGAGGTGCAGAGGACTTGGAGCAGACCGTCCAGAGTTGGCAGTTAGAGATGCACAGACTGTGAGTCCACGGTCCCGAAAGTGTTGAGGAACTCTAGCCGCGGGAATGCACCGCCGACGTGTGCGTCGCAGAACACCTCTAGTAGTGCACCACACGCTCTCGTTACAAGGAATTCAAAGTAATTATACACAAAGGCAAAGTCGTTCGAGTAAAATCCAACTTTATCAAGGTGTTCGGAGCTGGAGACTGAGAATAAATATCGATGTAAGACTGAAAAATGCAATCAAATATAAGCTTTTAGACACACCTTATTACATAGTGAAGCGGACAAACACAGTGTTCGGTAACCGACCAGCCTCGTATTGGCCAACATTGCTGAAAAAGGAAAAAGTAATTCAAATAAAAGTCAAGGTTTTTTGAACATCAGAAACACTTCTTTCAACGCGAATGTATCTCATGAGTGAGCAAAATAAACAAAAGAGAAAAGAAGCTATAATAACTTCAAAATCAATTCCTCTCAAACTTCGACAATACCGATAGGACATATATTACCTGTTGATTAAGAAATTAGCACGAGGTTGACAGAAACAAACTTATTCGGTTAAACGTTCGACGCCTTCGTCTACTTCCTAGAGCCGATGATGCGAGTCGATTGTCCCCACGTTCGTTGTTCCTCGGCTGCGGTATGTTGACTCGCATGTGGGGAGAATAAACTCCAATAATCGGTTCTGAGGGGAAAGAAGACACCGAAACGCTAGTATAATATCTAATAATTTTAACCCTTTCTAGACCATGGACCCAACGCTCTCCGTCTCTAACCTCCAGCGTGCTGCGACTAACAATGGCACGCTAGGGTTTAGACGCTATTGTAAGACGCAATACGCTGGGGGATCAGAGGCGTAGAGGCGGTGAGTCAATGGTCTCGAAAGGCTTAAGCGATATGCAGAATTTCAAAACTTCGAGCGAGAGCTGAACTCATTCCCACCCTTACGGGGACGTGTGCCAACAGCTGCACTACCAGGGCTCCTGTTGTGCAATCACTCTTTCTTCGATACAAGATATCTCGATCTGTCAATAATCAGTCGTCAACGGTTTGACCTGGTAAGCACATAGACATTGAATCCAGTTAAGACCCGAGAGTTAATGGATAAAGTAATCGAGGAATCGTTGTTTAACTATTTTCAGCAGAATAAATCCCATTCTTATCAGCCTCGCGCTACTGACCTGATTAATAAAGAACATAAATTAAACAGCTATAGTAAAAATGCGGCAACGGAAAGAGGGGCAACCAGTGCAACGATTTCTAGAGAGACAACCAGAGAACCGGAGTACCCTGCTCGTGATGAGAGGGACATGATGAAAGTTCAGTCACGTGTTGTTACAAACTAATAGTTCTGCGACCTCATCAAAGGGCAAACACTGCAAACGTGATAAGAGAGACATCGAAATTTTAAATTCTCTGACCAGATAAAGATGCTCATTCTGTTATATAAAGGAAATGTTCCTGATAAGCCATTACTTATGGTTCTTCAATTTGACAGCCTTCTAACGATGGTATGACGATGAATAATCCGTTCAAGACATTCAGTGATAAACAAAAATTCGTCCTAAGCGGGAGTTGAACCCGCGTTTTACCCTTTCCGGGGTGGGGAGTGCTATCACTGCACCACCAAGGCACCCCACTTCGCTACCACTCATTAGCTATTGGCCACTAACCTATAACAGGTGAAGACTGAGTGGTAGCCAGGTGGTGCCTCGGTGGTGTCGCAGTAGCACACCCCGATATGGGTGAGACGCGGGTTCAATTCTGAGGTGAGGTCGAATTTTTGCTGACCAATCAATTCTCTTAAGTCTGTTTGAAACATCATAACACTACAAAAAAACAGTAAAAATGTAAGAAATTCTGGATAGTTTAGGATTGTTAGAATATACACAGAGAAAGAATATATATATCAATCAGAAAGTGTGTTTTGCTCACGGCAATAAAACAGTCTTGTTATGAATCCAATGACATTGACCGATGTGAGAAGAATGGATCTTCGCTGGAGGCCGAACCCGCGTCTCACCTTATGCGCAGTTGCGTACTAACCACTGCATAACCGGAGATAATGTTCTCTTATCACTCTTTCTGCGATTGGAAATTGTGTTCCATCCCGACATGTGTTTACCAGGTCAAACCGTTGAGGGCTGGCTAGTTGCTGACAGAACCGATACCTTGTATTACAAACACAATGATGGGAGAACAGAAGCTCCGGCAGTGTATTGGTTAATACGCGGCCCCATGAAGGGCTAATCGCGAGTTCAACTCCTGCTAGACATTCAATCATACAACTGCTGAGATAGCGTTGGGAGAAAGAATTCCTGTCGATTTGCCCAGTCTCTCTCCCGTTCCGCAACCTACCCGACGTCGGACGTACGTGACGGATCCGCCGCCGGTCGTCTTGGACTACCAGTTGTTCCGCGGTATCTAGTTGTCAATCAGTATCGTCGTCTTAACTCCGTCGTTCAAGTATTGCGATTCACAAAAGCACACGTCGATCGCTACGTGAACAGCTGCCTCTGAATACACCCAAACTGCGCCATGATCAAGGGTGAAGCGAGGACAGTAGTGGGTGGTTGCACACTCAAAGACCAACCACCACCAACCACGGATCTCACAGCTGACGAGAAAGTGGCGCCATCCCCAGCCAAGCGTCCATTTCTATGTTACTGCCGTTAATGGTCTTCGTAGTAACGATATTTTACTCAGAAGACCGAAATTCCAAAATAAAGAAGCATTAATCCCTGAAGGCGTATAGCCACTCCCCCGTCCACAGAATCAAAACAAACACAATTCATCATGAAATCAATCTGTATGACTTGTGAATGAACTCCTAGAGTGGTGTAAATTATCATTTTTCGATTTGAGATCAATTAAGAATATAATCAAATGTGGAATGTATACCTAAGAAAACTGAGTGGTGAGCAAAAACATGGCCTCAGGCGGGATTTGAACCCGCGTTTTCACCCATACCAGGGACGCGTGCTCTACCCACTAACCACCGTGACGTAATACTTTGCTCACCACTCAGTTCTTTTAGGTATAAACGAAACAACATAACACTGTAAGAAATGCAGTTAAAATACTGGAAATCTCGAGTATTAGTTAGTGCAATGGCTGTCAGCTCAACTGGGTTTATGGAGCTGGAGCAAAATCGCATCTCGAGCAAGCCTGTTAAAGGTTGGTGGCTAATAGCTAACATAGAGATGTTGAAGAATGAGTGGTGGTGCTAATGTGCCTCGGTGGTGTAGCGGTGGAACACGTGTTCCCGTTATGGATAAACTCGGGTACAATTCCCGCTTAAGGCCGTGTTTTTGCTCACCACTCAGCTCTCTTAAGTATACACGAAACATCATAACACCGCGAAAAATGCAGTGAAAATACCAGTAATTTCGAGTAGAATATAGAGATATACAATATCCGCGAATCGACGCTACACTGAATTACACCTTTCAATCGACTTTGTTGGGACTTCGTTTGAAGATTCAGTACGATCTGACAAAATATTCTAAGCCATTCAGAGGTTTAGTAAAGGCATTTATAGTGGTATACGCAAGCATCGGCGTATTTTCACACGTCTTACCAGCACCACAGGCCTTTCGCCTTCACCACCACAACTAAAGGTAGAGGCGCCGGAGATGTATCACTTTATGTCAAGTGAAAATAACAATTGATGTGGCATGCATTTATCGCTTGATAAGTATAAAACAGAGCGCATGTGGCGCAGTGGTTAGAGGTGCCCTGCGTCGCACACGAGGTCACTGGTCCGATCTCGCGCTCATGGCTCACCAAACCATCCATCCCTCCGGGGTCGGTGAATCGGTACCAGACAGGACTCAGACTAGCCTGGGAAGATAAGCAGCACTGACTCGGTTCAGCGGGAGGCCACCGCGAGTCATTGTAAATGTGCATTCAATCACCTCAAACGAAATTATAAATTGAAGTCGAATGCATGGCGCATCCCTCAGGGGTTGATCAACGCCGAGAGCTTTATCCTTTTTATCCTTTAAAGTATAAAACTTCTCCCTTAATATCTTTCAATAACACTTAGTCGAGTTGAAGTAGGTATGAGTCCTGCGATATCTTATGAAGAAATGATGCAGATGGTGCCCTCTCATCGTAGTGCGACACATAAGAAATGTTATAACGAGAAACATAGAAGACAAAGTCTTCGCTACCGTTTCGCAATGATTTCATGACACGAGTACTAATGGAAGATTTAGAAAGACTCGCTGCATGATGCTATCTCACCATTTCCAGCGTTGGACTCAAACAAACATGGTCTAAATCCTTATACACAAAACCCACGAGATCTCATGGTTATATAGAGTTATCGACGAAAAAGGTACTGTAATTCGAGAAAACAGCTCATGATTGTTGCTAGTAGATAATTATATGCTCGTGAAATTACTAATTCAGTCTCAAAAGGGTGTCAAAAGATTTGTTACCATTCTTCGTAAGATAATCCGACTGACAATATGCCAAGCTTTTATCCGATTCATAGAAGACTACCAGTAAGGCTACCAGACTACCACAACAAGTTCCCCAGAGCGGCGTTCTCTCATTTACGAAAGAAAAAACTAGTGAATGAACTCAATCCATGGTGTCAATGAGAGAGAGAAAACTCCACAGATCGCAGTCAGAGTAAATTTCACACTTCAACCAGATCACCTCTACAAATACGCGCTACTAAATAAGGAAACAGATGGAAGAGATGCTGGAACCTGCTCATATGAAGACCGGATTGGTGTCTTCATAAGTACATCAAATCAGTCAAGCGCGTGATTCCAACTGACCGACTTCCAATGATAAAGGGCAAGAATAGGTAAAACCTATTGGGGTTTCTCCGTTTCCCTACGTGTGTTTGAATCCAACTCCAGTCGAAAGGGCAGGAATAGTTTCACCAGAACGACGTCTTCAGCACACGTTGTGTAAATTGCCAGGGACGACGTCTTTGAGGTTATCCGTTCAAAAAAAAAGTGAACTCGAAATTTATCCACTATAGTTTTCAACCGTCCATTCAATCATTTTCAATAGGGTTTTGGTGCGTGAAAGAACTTGATAACCGCAATATAATATTTTGGATAGTCTTCTCTGGTTATAAAAAAGACAAGCAAAGATTCTTAAAGCATAAACCCTATACCCACTGTTTGAGGACATTCTTCTTTTTTGATACACTAATGGTCTTGCCGATAACACCACAAATATGAGACTTGGGCTAATTCCTCTGAACATGTTAGCGCTCGCAAATCAGTGTAAGTAACTTGATTCGTATGAAAATTCTCTTGATTGTCACGTTGAGCAAATGAAAGGAAATCCTACGAGACTGGAGTGGTAATGTTGGAAATCTTATTCATTGATGATGGCGCCCATGTATATCCACAATAACATTTAGTGAACATTGTGGGAAGATTGTTTTGCAACTGATCGTTAGAGAACCGCGTGATGTGTGAAGAACTGCCGAGACCATCTTTCTTGCGTAAAAAGTTCCGAGGATAATGAGCTAGAGTGATACTGAGTAAAGAGAATTTTTTTTGTTCGAGGTAGAAAAGAGTGTCATACTCCAGCAAATCTATTATGATATTGCTGTAAACCTACTCCAACCTGTAATATATCAGTGAAAGATCAGAGGTACAACGTGAAGAGTGTAGTGATGATTATTCTCCGAGCGATGCGCTATGCTTTTAGTTTTTTTCAGACATCGTTAGAGGTGGCTGGACGCATATCTGGCTTATACACAACTGATAATGGCTTACCGATGTATCAAGTCAGAGACATTATCCTCTCAAACAAATCTGCTACCAATCTGCCGACATCAATGAAAAGGTTGGTGAGCTCACAGTATAAAAGCGAACTGATAATCTCGTGTGTATTAACCACAGTATTGGACTTGCTACGTAATTCGTTATTGTACTAACACTTCCGCTGAGCTACACACGGTCACGAAAATTCTACAGCCGGGATATCATTGTGGAACATGGTGATAATGATAGTCGCGTACACGCCTAAGAGAATAAGACGACGAATCCGGATGGCACATAAACTCTCATCGAAGATGTCAATATCCGCAGTAGAAGAGTACTGTTAAAATAGTGATGCACCATGAGTGATGCTGTGGCATGTGGACTTTGCTCTCTATAAGCTTGAAAAAAAAGTGCATGTCCTTTCGAATTGTTAAAAACATGCAGTGTATGATCATGAATTTTCTTCTCATCTTTCTCTCAAAGTCTCTCATTTTTCTTTTTTTTCCGGTGGATATACCAGCGTTCCGAAGGATCTGCTGATGGTGTCAGCTCTACACATCGTAGCCGTTTCAATCTCTGTCCTATTTTACTCCTATCCTTGTCCACTCCGCAACACTACAACTGCTATCATCGATATCAGGGTATGCCGCGCGCACTTCCACATATTTGCTTCTCAGTGGGGACGTGGCAGCTCACGATCTCTCTCCACTTCTCTAATATGACTTTCTTGTTCTAGAAGGTATTTCATCAAAATTGATGGCATGATTACTTTCGTAAAGCTTAGAAATCACGCCAACGACAGCTAAGAAATCTACTAGCTAGGGGGAATAGGGCATTTGTATGTGGTATTCAATAATGAGCCTAGTACAAACCTTGAAACACAATCTGTTATAAATGCCAGATTCCAATTCGAAGTCTCTCCTTGCCTTGATAGTTTGCCTTCAGTTTTCAATGATGTTATATGTTCTTCTAAAATTCTTTTGCGTTTATATTCGTCAAAGACTGAGCAATAACAACCTAACGATTTTCTTTTCGCGCTCCATTTTCCATTTATTCACGTTCATTCCCATAATTGACGACATCCGGCTATCCAGTCAAGAAAAAAGTCATATAAGAAATAATCGTCATTGTGGAAGAATCGTAACTGCAATGTGGCACCTCATTTCAGTCCACTAACGTCAATTACCACCGACTGCCCATGGCTACGACGACGGAACGGATTTTCTAGCCCTGTTTAGGGAAAGAAAGAACTCATGGTGAACAAAACATTCGATGGGAGTTGGCTTACTCACTAATTAAGTAATTAGGGGAAAATAACTCCAGTAGCAAAATTATTTTCATAGGAGTATTTTGTCGCTGGGGAGGATAAGCAGCACTGACTCGGTTCAGCGGGAGGCCACCGCGAGTCATTGTAAAGGCCAGATGTGCATTCAATCACCTCAAACGAAGTTAAAAATTGAAGTCGAATGCATGGCGCATCCCTCAGGGATAGATTAACGCCGAGAGCTTTATCCTTTATCCTTTTTTATTTTGTCGCTCATGACATTTTACCATGGACCAGATGCCATGTGAGTGAGAATGAGGGAAAAAGGAATGATTCACGGCTATAGCAAGAAATTATTCTATCAGGAACTGTGTATTGTCCTCATTGTCCTCAAATTTTTGCCTTTATTTTCAACAGTCTTAAATTTTGACTAATCAAAGAGAGCTTGTACTACTTAACCATGCCGAGGTCAATCGATAGCCGGTCGAGGAGTTTACTACAAGACGTGGGTTTGTCGCTAAAACCAATGAACATAGGCTACAATTCACCGTAAAATCTGTACATCCATCTTCAGCAGTGACTTTTTGGTCCTAGATAGAGATGCACGGTACTCTGTTTGTGTATGTGATTATCCTATAGTAAGAATTGTGAAGTGTAAATGCTTTAATTAAACTGATCTTTTCAGTTTCTAATGTATGCAAAATAAACTATACAGCTCAAAATAGCCGCTGCGAATTCTTTACTAGATCGATAAACTGATTAAGTGAATTTTTTGGTTACTGGATTGATCTTAATTGGATGGACTGCCCGTATGAACATCTTACGATGTTGTTACATTTATTATTGAGCTAACACGCAATATTTGCTGGTGTATGGCTTTGAATAACCAAGTACAAAACGATAAATGTGTTTTGACTTATTCAGTAATGTTTATAAATATCGGAGAATCCTTATCGAGATCACCAATTATGAAGTAGTCCTAAACGTTTCTAGAAACCTAACCAATGAGATTTTTTAAAGTTTATTCTATAATTTTTGCACTGTTTCAGATCATTTTCGTCCTAGCTTATTGACGAAGGATATTATGATTACACGAAAAACTTCAAAAAAACTCATCTCTTCTTTGGAATGTAGTAGTGATGGAGCTTCTCAAATACTTTTTCATGTAAAGCAAACAGATTTTTGTCTCAATATTTCAACTTCCATGGCATTTTTACTCTTAAAGACTTTGTAACTTTCATATCAACCTGTGCACGTGTGGCGCAGCGTTTAGAGGTACCAAGCGACTGGTTTGATCCCTCGTTCCAGGCTCACCAAATCTTCCATACCTCCGGAATTGGGGCATTGGTATCAGACTTGTCTCGGAGGATAGCAGGACAAGTCTGATACATTTGTGGGTCACCAAGAGGCGTTGTAAAGGCCAGATATGCATCCATTCATTCTGAACAACGCTAAGAATGGCGGTGAATGCATGCGACATTCCTCAGGGAATCATTAACACCAAGAGATCTATCCCTTTGAATAATCTAAGTGATATCTATCAAGTTATGTTGCCCCTGTATAATCAGAGATGAACACTTTGGACCGGCCCATTTACCTAAAGTTTCGTCCGCTTTGATCCACAAGGCACAACGTTACGCATCCATAGAAGAAGGAAATTCACGATACAGCGCCATTTGATCAATATATCGATCGATACGTTAAAATTGTGATGTAGAGCTCCTCATCAATGTAGTAATAAGGAGGACTTTTTACAGAAAAAAGAAAGAAGTATACGTGGGATTGACAGCTGACAAGTTCGTTGTATGAAGCTATTTATACGAGTACTGCTAGTTGTAGAGGAAAAAGAACAAAGGCATCTAGTGGATTCTCCGGTTTACAAATAGTGTTGGATTGGCAAGAAGTTTTTCTGAACTATTTCGCTTTTCCCGGATATTTTTCATGTATTTCAGTTTTTATTCTTACTATCGCTTTGAGTAGCTTCTTGTGGTTAATTTGATACATAACACTTACATATTTCAATATGCCTGGTAATCATTTTCTAAGCCACGCATGTCAGTGGTCTAATAAAGAGGGCTGACTTATAGAGCCCGATACACGTGTTTAGATCTTGCGATCTCGTCAGTCGGGCAGTAACCCTTTCTCGTCTTTTGCTCTCCGTGCTCCAGTCCCCACACTAAGAGCTAGCGGCGATGAAAGTTTCACACTCTATGTCCAGTGAAATTCTCACCGAACCCAGAGCATTGTACAGTAGATTGCTCTTGGCTAGTATATCCAATATATGATATCCTTCGTTTCGAGTGTTTTCTTGAGACCACATCTCAAACTTTAATACGCCTGGTAATCATTTTTTGAGCCACGCAGTGTTCGGTGAGAATTTCACTGGACATAGAGTGTAAAACATTCGTCGTCGCTAACTCTTGGTGTGGGGGACTGGAGCACCCACACAGGATTGGCAAAAGACGAGAAAGGGTAACTGCCCGACTGACGAGATCTCAAAATCGAAACACGTGTATCGGATTCTATAAGTCAGCGCTCTTTGATAGACCCGTGACATGCGTGGCTCAAAAAATGATCATCAGGCATATCGAAATTCGAGTTGTGGTCCAAAGAAAACACTCTAAACCAAAGATATGCCTTACATATTTGTTTTGAGATGGAATGTCTTGAGAGCAAAAACGATTGTCGATGCTGTAAGAGTATCGTTAGGGTTCAAGTACTGCTTTGGCATGCAACGATAAACGATACCCGTCTAGCATCAACAATCGTTTTTGCTCTCTGGACAATTCCATCTTAGAACAAATGTATAAGTGGTATCACTTGTATCACCTGTCGTCCAGTTGATCGTCGAGTGACTCGAGCGGATACCAGCAACACTTCCATTTTTCCCTATCGCGTGCAAGAGAAGCCCAATGGGTCCTCCTCGCTCCAGGGATTCGCTGAGCATCATATCTTTCTTCTGTAGCTCTCGTGAAGAAATCGGACCAACGGGTCGGTGATATGAGTGGTTATAAGCGTTATATATGAAAATAATCGCAAGAAGGTACTCTAAGCGATAGTAAAGACAAAAACTCAATTGTATTTAAAAAAAACCACAAAAACGAAAAAGTCCGGGAAATCTCTTGCAAACTCAATAAACTTGAGATTCCCTAAAATCTCATAAAAAAGAGCGGTTTATTTTTTGCAAAAAAAAAGTACGAGCAAACAAGCGCGCTTCTCGGTAATAAAATGTTTCTCCCTCCCCCTTTTTTTTATTTTTCCAAAGACCGCTATACATGTAAATCGCCAAGAATAACTAAAATTATTAAAGTAAACTAAAAATTATTGAGATTAATATTAAGCAATGTCTTCCAGCACTACCAATCTTATCTACGGATACTTAGGGTGATTGCAATTTTAGTAAATTCTAGTAATTTTGTTAACTTCGTAGTTTTAACTTGCTGTTATTCTCGAAGAAATAAAAGAAATAACTCGACGAATATTTTATCACCAGGAAGCGCGTGTATTTGCCCATATATTTTCTTTTGCAAACATTAAACAGCGGAAAGAGTGAGATCTGGGTTCGAATCCCGGCTGACGCAAATGTTTTTGCACAGCACTCCACATTATTGGGTAAACGGCTCTTATTTATGGAATATTATGGTGTCCGATTTGAGCTCAAAACGGGTCCTGCTCTGCAGAAGACGATGATTTCGAAATTGCAGTCGATAACAGATTTTTGGAAATAACTTCGCGATATCAGTTGATTCATAAAAGAACTACTATTGATTCGTACGGCCGAGATTAAGTGAAAGCCGTTCCAAAAAAAAAGATTGATCCGTTGAAACAACGACTAAAAGCCAATGAATGAGTAATTAGGACTTCTGACAGAAATAAACAAACAACAACATACAAATAATAAACAAACAACAAACAAATAAACAAAAAGGAGGGCAAAGTCTGAAAAAAAATTAACTCGGAACCAGAATGGAGGAGATTTCAGGCGTGCCTTATCGGGCTAGCTCTGCATTTACGGACACTGTGGCGCGACGCTAGTTTCTGGATCACCTCCACATTCCTTCGCTTCCGGGATGGGCTTCGGGCCTCTCAGTTACTGATCTCTCTCGAATCCAAACCCTCTCTCGCAAAAATTCTTCTATTCCCCTCCTCTTCCCTCCCTTCTCCTCTTCCCCTTTTTATCTTTCCCATATTGGTAATGTTCGTCATCCCGAGAATGCTTGTGGGATCGATTCGAAGTATCCCGAAGTTTGGAAATTAATTTGTTTATTTATCTGCAATAGTTGATTTGTGATCTGCCCGAGATTCGGGTTGTTTTTCGTTTTATAGGTTGCTTACAAATTATTTGTTTGTCAATTAATTTTTGGTACTCGTTATATACTTCATGCAAAATATCTTGCTGGAATCTTCTTGCTAGCCTAGCTGTTTGGTTCCCTAGTGACCCGGGGTAAGCCCATTCGGGGCTTCCTCACGTCGTCACCACATCAGAGCAGTTGCCGACCCTCGGGGATAGACTACTAGCTTACGACCAGTAGACACCAAGACTGCGGTCATTCTTGCAATGGTTTACGCTGAGGTGGGTTTTCCGCGTGATAATGTCGATCTTTCTCTCAGCTCGGGACGTCCTGCTGGGGGATGAGCCCCTCGACATCCAGGAACACATCCAAGCCGCGGTGAGCCGATAAAGCCCCGGGAGGATGCGAAGTGCCTAGGATATGTGGAGACTCGGTAGGACCTTAGTCGATGTAGGAATAGTTCCTTTTCATCTCCAGTCATAATGAGTCGTCGTTTAAAACGATTTGAACGTCTCGTTTATTGATTTCTTTTTTCTTGGTAATTACCGAGACCTTCGCAAATGGCTTAGTGCCTCATCGAAATATGAATCGCAAGCAACAAAATGAAGGAAATGTACGTGGTGGACTCTAGTAATCAGAATTCCATTGTTGTAACGCAAAAACTTCTATTTTTCATGCACGTGCTTATAGAATCTAGTAATTCTTATGCATCCCAAATGTCTTAGCCGCCTCATTGTGGCTGGAAGGTGTTTCTGGGTGTCGGGCTACCAGCTACAGCGGGAGGTTCTATCCCCAGCACAACTTACCAAGCTGAGAAAGAATCGACGTATCCGTTTGGATAGCCCAGCTAGGAGTAAACCGTATTAGGAATGACCGCTGTCGTGGTAGTTATTAATCTCAAGGTAGTAATTTTCCATTGATTCACAAGGGCCGACGAGTGCTCTAATGTGGTGACAACTTGAGGAAGCCCCGGCTAGGCTTAGCTCAGAACTCCAGGGAACAAAACAGCTAAACCAGCACGGTTTCTCTGTCCTGGGGCACCCACTGTCAGCGAAGACGGGCCGTTTTAGTTTCAAATAACATAAACTCTTTTTGGACGTGACTTGGTTCGCACTCAGACACGATACTGACGTTGAAGAATTAGTGGTAGCGAAACGGTGCCTCTGTGATGTAGTGGTAGTACGCGCCGTCGGTAAGGGTGGAACGCGAGTTCAACTCCTGCCTGAGGCCTAGTTTTCGCTCACCACTCAGTCCTTTAAATGTATTTGAAACATCATAAAACTGATCATAAGTACGAGGGGAGTACTAATTAGTACTGCTATTCATTTCTGTTATCAGTCTCTGCTCACTTTTCAGCCAAAGTTCGTCTATTATTTTGTTTACAACGGCCTTTTGCGACGTCGAAAGTGACCTTTGAACTTGACCACCATGTCAAGTTCATTCACTGGAATTTGTTCTCCTTCATCGAGATTTAGAAGATTTGCTTTCTTTTCTAGCTCAGTTATCTCACCGTAGAGAAGGTGCTGATGCATGAAAAACACCGCTTACTAGTACAATAAGGACTTTATGGGAGTTAATCTTTTCCGGCCAGCTGTAGATCGATTTTCGCAAGCGGCGCGCGGTTTTTTTCTTTTTTTTCTAACATCTTCAGATTTTTTTGTATTCTCTCGATACTTTAAAATTTCCTCTACACGCTCATGTACTTTTTATGTATGTGTAACTCTTATGTGCGGAGAAAACTCCGAGTGTGAAACGTAATCTTCGTTTCGACCCTGCAGCGCTCTATAAAGACGTCTACAAAGCGAAATTTAGCTTCGAAATTTCCGAGAATTATACTATCGAATGAGCATTAGTACAATATAGGAAAAAAAATAGTCCAGACCTCAACGAGCAAACAAAGCACTCCGAGTGAGAAACATATTTTTATTTTTGGTGCTACGGCGTACTGAGACGACCTTTTCGAAAATTAAGCATAATGCTAAAACCGCCGAGATTCAAGCTTTCGAAAGACTGCTAAAACCTCATCGAAATAGCTTTGTCTAGCGAAAAGGACCTTTGGAGAGTTTAGGGTCGAAAACGGCCCTCACCGTTCGCATAAGGTTGATATCAAAGCTTGGACGCCATATTGTCTGCGAGTACAAATTGTACAATTACTCGTTGAGTTCACCTTAGTGGCTGTGATTTATAAAAAGAACACAAAAAATATTTATTCAAAAATGTTCAGTGACAGGCAAACTCTGAACCTCAGGCGGGAGTTCAACCGCTTCTCAATCTTTCCAGGAGCGCACGTGAACCACTGCACTAACGGGAGCTCTTATTTTGTACACAGCAACGTTGTGGCCCAAACCTCTAAAACCCCACATTTTTTTTGTATACTAAACTTTGTTAGCCACTGGATTCCTCGGATCTTAGGCCCGTAATAGTAAGACCGATGGTCCAAATTCTTTTCGAGAGCTCTGTAAAAAAAAGGTGTGCTCAACGAATCCATGCAGCGAGGAGGATGTACTGGGCCATACTGGGTGCGATTGAAAGAAAACTTTTTTTGGGTTACCAGTTCGGGTCACTCAGTAGTCAACGGGAAGGACCACAGATGATACTGAAAAATTTGTAGCGCGAGGATCGATAATAAGTAACCCTCTTTTGGCACGATTCGAAGAACTTGAATAGACAATGATTTGTCAGGAAATCTGTTTGTATAACTTTAATAAGCTTTTTTTTTCAAGCCCTTAATTCACTGTTCTCTACCCGTCGCTATATATTAGAACTATACCTTGCCATTTTCCTTTATGACTAAGCGAACGAGGCGCCGTGGCCCAGTGGTTGTGATGCTCGTCGCGGCACGAATGGTTCCTTAACCCCACCCTCCAACACTCCGACAATCAACATCGAACGCCCTATGGAGCGCCATAGACAGTCTATCCTCGAGATTGCAGGAGACGCGCTCAACCAGTATCCTCCGACGTTAAAGAAGACGAAAAAACGATTGAATGCTAAAACTACTGGGATCCGCATTGTAAAAAAAAATGTCAAGACGGGTAGTATAGTGTCTAAAATGACTATGATAACACGGAGTAGATTAAGAAAACAGACTTTGTCCGGCTACTTTGCTCGAACCGTGCTCTGTTCATTAAGACCCGACTCGACAATTACGAAGACCCACTCGGTTTGTAAGGAAGACTGTGGACCATCGCCTTCTTGGATCTGTCAGAATTGAAGAAGATTAATTTTGAAACGTGGCTAGATAAGGCTCTTACCAATCTCTTATTGGCTCGGTCACCTAGGAAAGTATTGATCAGTGGTGCTGAGGTCAAAGGAAAGTCATTTTTTTGGAGATTTTTGCCCTGAATGTAACATCTTCAAAAGAGTCGCCGCTGTATCTTCGGGCTTATAACATCCCTATTAGATAATTTATGACGTTGAATGCTTATAGTCTAAATCACAGTAGTCGTGCTTGAAGGTGGGGGCCATGTGTTCCAGAACTCTCTGTTGCTCACAGAATGCACCCCTATCTTCATAATGCATTCCCTCCCTCTCTCTCTTTCTCTCTCTCTCTCTTTCCCTCTCTACTAAGGTCTCTCTCTCTCTTTCTACCTACAACTCCTCTGTCTTTTTTCCCCTCCAATTCAAAGTAACAAATCGACCGACGATAGTATAACACTTGCCGTCGCATTGCGTACGCACCGCCGTCGCACCATTTATTCGATTTTGTTCCATTTCCGTGGCTGTGTTGAGCGAACCATCCAAGAACTATTGTTTAGCTACGTGTCCTATTAGTATCTTCACTGATGGAGGTGCATTTTGACCTACCGAGTACTCTATTATTCATTTATTCTACACAACTCGTCATCACATATACTACGCGGACTTCAAGACTTTATTTATCGATTTTCGCATCCTCCACAAAGATCTTCGAATATTTTATGTGATGCTTCTGGTTGCCGCTTGAGGATTTCGTCTTCTTTATGACTGTCGTGGAATGGTGGTCGAAACGATTCTGCTTGTAATCGGCGAGATAGTAAAGCAACGGTGTTCGCTGTCTGATTGTGTTAGTGTTAAGGTAACGAATCGAACCAGTGCCTTGCTTCCTAACACACTGCATTGCTAACCACGGCACTACGAAAATATCTATTGTAAGATCCATAGATATGAGCGTTTTGATTTCTCAAAAAAGAACGGACAAACACGCGCGTATTCTCACTTGCTAATGATTTCCAGAGAAAAAAAAAGCATCTTACTAAAGTGAGAAAAAAAACGAAAAAATTCAAACTAAAGGAAAAAATTAGTTTAACGAAAATCCGAAAAAAAAAGTTTACGCGCGCTCATATTTCTCAGCACATGCCGCTTTTATTGATGGAATTTTAGGGACTACTTAAATCGGTGAGCACCACTGTTTATAGTTGAACGATTTCCCGTTTCTTGATTGCCTGTCGTGCTCGTCTTTGATGAAAAAAAAGGGAAAGAAAGAAAAGAGATGGAATTTGTTATACCTACAAAATCAGCAGTTTGTCACGGAATAAGATGATATATATTTTGTTCCTAAATAGCTGTAGTTGTTACTCGTCCTCAGTTTAATTTACAGGTTCAGTTGGAGATGAGATATGTCATTTTGAAGCATAATTTGCTTCGCATGACTCCATGTGAGGTCACTCGTCGTCAATAGCCAAAATGGCCTTTCCTTGGTGTAAAGTTGAGGAAGCCAAGCTGCTGAATCCTTTAGACGTCACAAATCTACTGGACTATCTTGTCATCTATTATCAGTAGCGTAGTTACTTGCGGACAAACGCTTATCCAACATGGTCGATAGATCATTCATTTGAAAGCGAAGGTCCCAGTAAAGAATGTAACAAACAAGCACTGCTGTCAATTATAAAGCACGTTGATATTGATTTCTGTACTATCTGCTCAATCCATCAGCTATATTAAACATCATGAGTATCATAAACTTTGTTTGTCCATCTGTACGCCTGATAGGTGACAGATATCATCATGCTTCCTGATACATTTCATCACTAACCACTGCGCCACTCGTTACATCCATATCGATTTGGTGTAGACGTCCATCTCACTACAAACATTCAATATAGTCTGTGAGAATGTTAGAACTTTTTCGAGATTGGTATGTCAGCAGCATATATACATTTCGACGGTATCGCCTGCTTCATCAGTGTCACATGCTCCACACTCAACCCTGCTTCATAGCAGGGGCGAGGAGACGTTATAGTGATAGCACGTCATATTGTTTGATCAGTATTATATTCAGGTGTGGGGACGTGTGGCACTGATGAAGCGGGCAATGCCGCCGAAACGTACGTATGCCACTGACGTACCAAACTCGAAAAGGCTTCACAAGTTCTCAAAGACTATAATTGATTCACTGTTCTGAAAGATAAAATCTAATTGTTATTACACCAAGATACAGAAGTATGCTAGAGTTTCCTTTGTGATCTTTTTTGAGTTACTATAACATTATTTGCTGGTATAACATTTCTATAGTAGTCTTGTTCTTACCAGAGCACATGTGGCGGAGTTGTCAGAGGTGCTCTATGTTGCATACACAGTCCATAGTCCGATGTCGCGCTCATGGCTCACCAAACCTTCCAACTCTCCGGTGTCGGTAGAATCGTTGTAGATTTGTTTGGGAGGATAACCAGCACTGACTTGATGCATCGGTAAACCACCGCAAATTATTGTAAAAACCAGATACATATCTAATCACCTCAAAGGAAGCCAAAACTTGACAAATGCATGGTGCATTTCTCAGGATTGGTGGACGCCGAGAGCTTTATCCCTTATTTTTTCAATTAATTTACGTCAGTCGTCACCACATCTTACTAATGTGAATCCCGGTAATCGCGGAATTCGGGTTGCTTGCTCGCATTTATCTTTTACAAAGATCGTCGAACATTTCGCATGTTGCCTCGTCTGCTACCTGAGGGTTTCGCTTCGTTATGAACGTCGTAGAATGCTGGATTACTGGTGAAGACGATTTTCCGTGCAAAGCTGGAGGTAGTCGAATCAATGCGTCCTCACACTGGTTGCAGGAGAGGGTAGAGGGAGGGATTGAACGAGCACCTTTCTCTCTGATTGATGGACTACGCACTAACCACTTTGCGATCTCTCCTCATCAGTAACAACTTCGTAATTACGCTTACCATAGCTAGCAATGTTCAGAGTTAAAAATCGCATGTTAATTCATTGTATATAGTTTAGTAATGCGTTCTGCAACCTTAATATCATGGTTTTGAGAAGTTTGTGTCACTTCCGAAAAGTTTAATAACAGCCTCTTTTACAGTATTGTTGACCTTTCGGATGGTACAGCTGGCGAAATACTGATTTCTCTTATCAACTAAACGTTAATAACCTAATTCATAGCTTTTCTCACCGTTAGAGCTTCTCAGTGCTTGAAAATTATCTGTGAACTTTCACAGTTTGATCTGGATGTGCTTAGGCATGAGGTTCTACCGAATTTTGAATAACCCCGATTGTTGCGTCGAAACAGTTAGTTTCGGATACGCTGCCATTCGTATGATAAAGTAAAGCGTTGATGCTTGACTATGATATCGTGAAGACCGATTCTGTAGGTGATTGATCACATTTTTCCGATTCTTTATCTTCAAAAATTGTCTAAATCTCTTTAAAACCTGTGGTAATTGTTTCTTGTGTCGCTGTGTATACTCACGAACATGAATAGTACCAATCATGGCGATGTTAGAATAATCTTGATATTAAGTCCATATTTTCATCAGAAAAGGTGAGCTACAAAGAAAATAGTAGTTCATGTCGTAAATGAAACTTTCTATCTACATCTGTTCCCATTTTGATAACAACTGCTCACTGTTAATTGTAAGGTGAGGAGCAGAGAAGGTACTTTTCGTTAGATAGCATGGGATGAGACCGTTCTCTTTTACAGGACAGAAAACGCTTATAAGAGTGTAAGTAACCATTCGAAAGCGTAAATCTTTGGCTAGTGCAGTATATGGCCGGTTAAAAAAATACTTTTGGTAACGCTAAAAATTTAAAATAAAGTAATGTTTCACATCGGCCGCGCAATTCAACTGTCTCTTCGTTGGAAGCACTAGAAGCATATGAACGTATAGAGAAAATCTTTTAGTACCAGAGTCAGACGTTTGATCTGGAATTTCTTCCAAAGCGGAGAAACAATTCCTAATCAAATAACAAAAATCGCACTTCTTAGGCGTCATCGACCGATGATCGTGCCGACCGCACCTGTGGCCTCATCCCGCGGCCCTTGAATTGGCCAAAGTACCTTGCTATCGTTTGTGAATCAATCTTATTTTCCCTGCTACACTGCAGAGAAACGGTCTTTTCAGAAAATAAGCACAGTATTGGTATCGTGGAAACATACGCTATCGAATGATTTTTAATCACAATGTTTTCTTTCCGTAACAGCTTTCAAAACAGGCTTTCTCAAAAACACCGCTTGCTTATGGCTCTAGCTAGAGATTCAAGTTTTCGAATAATTATCAACACTCATATGAAAAGTTCTTGTCGAGAGAGAGAGAGAGTGGTCGTTTCTTCATGTCGTGTTTTCTAGCAGAGAACTACCGCTGTGAACATTTGGAAATACATTATCAGCGACAACGCGTCTTATGTTCAGGGTGTCAACAGTAATTTTGAAAACAATGTGTTGGTGCACTATGTGGTGGTGCGTAATGAAATTTGTCCCATATTTGAGCATTTCCATGATTCATAATAGAAGGGAGCCGAAATCCATCCCTTCAGTGTTTGTTCCTCACTTTGCTCGTAAAACAGACCGAGATCTTATCAGACCACCTAGTCCAGTACAACGCCACAATCCTTTCAACAAATTGCTGATGTATTTGAAGGTAGTTATTTTTACTGAAGATGGCAAAGGGTATGCATTTGTATCTGTTTGATAAGGTCCGCCATTCATAAGTATAAGATAGTTGCCCTGAGACGTTCAGTCGGAACACTTCCTACCTCACAAAGGGCAGTGGAAGATCATCACTCGTTCTCTACCTCCTAATCTTATGAATAGCACGTTTCAGTGCTTTCATATGAACCACAGAGGATACATGTGTCCCAACGAATTCTCATCCGGAATTTCGCCCTACTGTCTCGTCGGTGAGGAACCATAAAACAACGACTCCTGCTAACAGTAGTCCTCATTAGCACTGTAGCTTGGCCATTCACATGTTATTGTCGGAATGGAAGACTTTCATTCAATGGGGAAACCACTATGATCGTGTTTCTTGTAGAGAGACCCATACGACATTGATAGATTTCGGTTAGTCTTTCGTCAAGAAACTCTTCATCAAGTTATTTTCAGCGGTTTTAATAGGATACTGGATGGAGGATAGCTGTGAGTAAGAAAAATGCCGGGAAAGAACCTCTGCGATCGATCACGTACGCGCAATGACGGTTGTTGTATCATAAGAGGTTGTTTCATCTCACTTTCATCGCCTTAAAAAAGGCCGTCATTCAGTTGAAGCACAAACAGTCGTGAATGCTCTGGACGCCATTACGACCTCGCTGAGTGTGTAAAGATTTTTGTGATATGTAAAAACTTCACAAGAATATCACCTATGTCGACATTGACATCGACGTGAGGAGTTGAGATCGCCAGGGCGTTACCATCTAGTCAAAATCATGCCCAAACTATCTAACTCTTATGAGGAAATCTCAAAGGGATAGAAGTGAAAAATTATGACTAGCAACAACATTATTCCATGAGATCCCTCTCATAAAATCGACATCCATCGAACGGAATATTCGTATTTCGATCTGATCGGTCAGAGTTTTGTAGAGTAAAGCTGTGCAATTACACCCATAGCGCATTGTTGATGTTTTCCATCAAAGAACAAGCATGCGACGAAATGTGTAAGGCTTCTGACTCAACTGAAACCGATGCGACCATCAAAATTATGGAGAACTATGCACTATTCCAAGACGAGTTTCTTGTGGCGTAGAGAATTTTGATGTGACGTTACAATCATGCAAACTTGACTTCCGATAACTCAGAAAGTGTATTGTGATAACACGGGAGTCAAAAGAGGCTACTACTGCCACATATTCTCCTTTGCTAATGATGTTGTTATTACAACAAACCTCAATATGCCTAAGAAATGTTGACGGATTTTGACGGTGCTTGTTGGAAATTGGTTTATTCCGTGTTGCCAGATTAGAAACGTAAGTCGTAGAGGTCGACCGGTATCAAAGATCACAAGTACTTTTTCAAAATAGTTGAATTGTCATATTGGACGGGTCCAGGAGTCCGGTGCATTTCAGCAGTCACTGCTGAATAAGAGCCGTGAAAGGCTGATTCCCACATTAGCATAGCAGGAACGCCATGCTTCACAAAGATTCAAAGAGAAAAATTGTAATGCTCATCGTTTCGTGAAGCATAAAAAACCCTATAAATGGCTGTTACATAATGGATTATAAAATGGAAGCTTCACTATGGCGTTTATGTCAACCGGCGTTTGAATAGTTGAGTATTTGATTACATGGTAAAGTTCATGTAGGTGATCTGTCCTCGTATCTCTAAAAGCGTAACTCTGTAGTGGTCTTTGGTGTACGGTACAAGTCACTAGTTCAAGAGGATATGTTCTAAAACAGCTTGATGTCTCTCATCAAGAGTGAAATTCTGCTCATGCACAATGACAAATTTTCATCGGATGGTTATCTGCAACTGTAAAATATTCAGCGAAGTTACAGGATTCAAATGTACTTTTGAGCCATGATTTACACCGTCCAGATGACGTGTATTTATTCATGGAACATGACTTCCAATATGCATTTTTCACCAAGCATATATCTTCCATTAGATCTTAGTAATTATTTGATAATAATATTGAGGATGTTTCAAGTATTTTCCTTTTCTAAGTAGCCCTTAGCACGTTGTAGCAAAGAAGAGAGAATTGCGTTTCACCTTCGACGCGCTTTGTTTGCCCAGCTATGGTCCATGCTTGGCATATCACTAAGTTTTAGCGCTCATTCGATCGCTTATCTCGATTATTCTGAAACTATGTTTGTTTCTTGGAAAGGCATACGAAATACATATGCACACAAGAGTTTTGTTTGGACCGAAAACTTGGCAGGGTTTGTAGAAATCTATGTATAAAAGCAACACGAAAACTCTCAAATGTATCTTTCTGAACGGGGGAAAAGAACCCTAATCAAATAACGAAAATTGCGCTGCATGATTGATCAGCTGCGGTCTTGTGAGAGTTGAATCAGCATTCTTTTCTCACATATTAATTCGATTTCTTGTAGAATAATGGCTCTGTTGAACATATACGAAGGCTAAACTTAGTATCATTTTGAGTCAAAATGCCGCATAATCTGTAGCATCGCTCATTTCTCATAATTTTGACTGGTGAATATTTTGCTACAATGCTTTTTGCCTAGAAGTAGAGTTTCTTAAGCAGTCAAAGTGCAGATAAGGACGCCATTACTTTTTTTGGAGGAAACTAGTTTTTCGATAGTTGACGATAATTTTTCGATCATTAAGGTACTTCAAAAGTTCAAAACTTTGTAGTTCTGTAAAAGAAGTTCTATTTTATAACAATAATCGCATAAACACTTTTTTTGTTAAGTGCTTTTAAGTTCAAATATGCATAGAAGTAAGATTTCCAAAGATTGAGATTTGGTTTTTCCAAAATTTTGACAATTTTTCACAGCCGTTCTGATAGCTGAAGGCTTAAATGATGCATGGAACTACCTTAGAATTCTGTAGACAAGAGCGGTCTGTGCTGGAAAATAGGTAATTCTAGTAGTTTTGAGTTGTTCTCGGTCTGTGCTGGAAAATAGGTAATTTTAGTAGTTTGTGCTGTTCTGTCATTTTAGTAATTCTTAGTACTTTTTATTTATTCTTATTCTCAAAAGAATAAGCGAATCTTAAAGGTTTTTTCGGTACTTTTCCGTTAGTTGAGCGCATTTGGACCCTTCAGAAAAATATTATCTTCTCTTGTTTTAGACGATCAAACTACCATTCGATAGCTCAAATCAGAATAATATGAACGGTTTACTCCATCTTGAAAAAGGCCTTGTTATTGCGCTGAAAGAGCAAAAATAATATTTTGTTTCTTTGAATGATTTATCGCTGACCAAAGCTTTTACTTCGGAGTTCCAATAACCAATCGACAGATCAGATCTTAAGGATTCCAAAAATTTATTTGATTTCGAATATCGACCTCATATCATGCTGTAACAGCGAAAAGGAGATTGGGCTTCTCCAATTGGAAAAGCTTCAAGTGCGAAACCCAATTTTTTTTGTTGTTATGAACCTTTAAAAAGTCCGTTAAAAGAATTGTAATCTTCGAGATGTGATCTATCATTTGGTTCTTGAAACTTTAAGAGAGAGGCCGTGGTCAGCAAGAACTTTGGATGAGAAAAAATATTATCTTTGCTCTTTTAACGCAGTAATAAGGTCTTTCTGAAAGTAAAATACACCATTCAAATTTTTGTGGTTCAAGCTATAGATTGATCATTTAAACATAAAAACGATCAAAAAACACGTTTTCCCAATGGATCAAAGTGAAGAGAAGATAAAAATAGTTCAGGTGACACATTTTTTGCCAAACACAATCTTCTTTTGGTTGTTACAGCGTTATACCAGGTCCATCATAAAAACCAAATAGATCATTGGATCCCTTAAGATTTGATCTTTCGATTAGTTAATAAAAATGGAAGGACAAGTTTTGATCAGCGAGATTTTTCTACGAGAAACAAAATATCATTTCTGCTTATTCAGCACAATGACGGGGCCTTTTTTAAAACGAAATACATCGTTCAAATTCTTTTAATTTGTGCTATCCAGCAACTATTTGAACATTGACAAAGACCTAGAAATACGTTTCTTACAAGGGGTCGCAGTGACGCTCAACTAACGGAAAAGTGCCGTTTTTCATTATCGAGAAGCGCGCCTGTTTGTCCGTCCTTTTTTGCACGTTTAAACCGCGCTCATCTGTGGAATATAAGATAATTATATTTTTCAGTAAATTTTATTTCAATAATTGAGAGTCTTGGTTGATTGCTTTGACTTTAAGAATGAAGCAAAAAAAATGTGAAGGAAGTATGTTTTACGGGCTTCAGAAATCAGAATTTCATCTTCATAAAGTAAGATATATTGTATTGTTCAAGCAAGAATATGTAGGTTCCAATAGTCTTTAATGAATTTGATAGAATTCACAAGGTAATGGCATATCAAAAGGTTGTTCTCTGCTTGATGGGTTTATGATAATGGGTTCCGTATGGTGAATATCTTTCTCTAACGCTTTTTCTATAGGTAGTAAAGGATGTGGTGCAAAAATTGTTGTAACAATTTTTTCTTTCGTTAGTCATGTTGGAGAGGAGTAGTTCCATGTTAATGGGGATGATATGTCTGCGAGCAGATTATTCTCAAGGATCTCATTCAATCGTTTCTTCCGTGAATTTGAGTGCCATCGTCTTACTGTAATTCTTTCTCAAACCAAAAGAGAAGTCTGTGAGATAATGATTTTTGCCTCTTTTTGTCGGTCAAATTTTCTCCACATCTCTCTTCAAGTAGTGCTAGTACGTTGCTTATTCATTACTACAAATACCTGGGACGAATTATAGTGGGTTATTAAGGATTTGAGACTTTTCTATTGCGTTTTGGTATAAAACTACGTTGTGTAGCGAAGTTAAAATCCATTGACGGTCGCTCAAATACAATCTGAAAGCTTTTCGGAAGTTCACATAAGATTAAACCTTTGCATTGCAGGGCCCAGCCAATTTTATTGGCTGTTTATTGCCAAAAGAAGGAGTTTGATACCCTCTAGATCCATGGAGAAATTAATCAGTCGCGTTTGCTCATGTGTTTACTAGTGACTACCGTAGTGGTGACTAATGATATATGATTAACAAAGTCCCAGCTGATCCGGGTGATTTCAAGTTGATTCATTTCAAGTGAATAGTTCTAATCTTTTATAATTCCATAATCCACTTTGAAGGAACACTGCCTTCAAATGTAGCAAAAATTTTTAATACTCAAGTTCTGATGTAGGTATACTGTTCTAAGTGAGTAGTTATCTATAGAGATAGGGACAAGCTTTTATTAGCTTATGTATTAGAACTTTTTTTTGGAAGCTCAGTCGTTTTTGGAGAGCTCTGAGTGTTTATCTGAAGTGCAGACAATTACACAAACGTTTTATAGGCGCCGATAGTTGATAAAATCACTGAACGGGCATGTTGTACACTCGAATGCAAACACCATTTGACGATATCAGCCATGAATAATCGAATGTACACCATTGCCCGTTCAGTGATTTTATCACTTATCGGCGCGTGTAAAACGTTAGTCGACGACTTCTCTATGTAATAAGGTTCTCTCCCTAGAGGGCTTGGTTCCGACGAATGACACCATGCAACTGACGAGGCTGCAAGGCCGAAACACGTGTATTGCACTGTATGAGTGTACATAACAGACCGCATGCATGGCCTAAAACTAATTACCAGGCATTCATAAGATCAATTTTGAAAGTGTGAGCTGTTAAAAATCTGGCTGATTGCAGTTTCTACCTATGATGTTGATGTTTTCAATCAGGCGAACGGTATGATTACTACATCTCCATCATTCACTCTAACGAATTCACAAATACGGGTAGTTATTGATAAGAAACAGAATAGAACATAGTTTTTTCCTCGTCCACGATATATGTCAGATTCAATATATGTGGTCCGAGATATTGAGCAAAAGCATCTTCAAGCCTTCATCGTCACCAGGAACCTCACTGTTGTTCTACATTTCCAAATACTACATCATCTACAATACTCGTGGAGACTAACAGACTTCTCTTAATGTTCGTATTGTTGTCAACTGTCTGCTTACTTGCCTCGGATAAGAATGGAGAGCATTCCCGTTCTATGCCAGATTTAACACTCCTACTCTATGCAAGAATATGACCGCTTGTCTTCAAAGAGTAACTGGGGGACTCAAAATCTGGAGAAGAATCTGGATCTGGAGAAGGTCTCTGGGAGAAGGCAAAACCCTCGAGACGTTGACCGTTCTACTATTATTTTGCTGGATTCATGTATTCAATAATGCTATTATTAACTGTTTCACATGTGCTTATAAAGAAAAAGCACTGAATCATTTAATCTATGCAATGAATACTAGATTGAGGAGAAAATCCCTTGAAACCCGTGAAAAATTTGAGTTTTTTGTTTGTTTCACACACTATCGATTATTGTAAATTCATGGTGTTCAGGAATATCTCCATGGAAACTGCCACAGCAACGGTGGGTATAGTGTATAAAATTTAATTTACTCTTCGGATATCAAATGATGACGATGGGTTAAATCGAGCTTCGAGTTCTGATACACTATAGCTGAATGCGACAACTTTCGACAACAGGGTGCTGCGAACGTCGATTCCAGACATTCGATCAAGTTGAAGAGGCATATCATGGGTTTTTTGATTCAAAGCTCAAGGAATGGCGATTTCGAGTAGACCGTAGACCCGGAAGCTTGCGATCGTTGGCAGAAGATCGTGAGCAATAGTAGTCTCTGTTTTGAAGAATAACTATTGTTGTTTTAATTGAATTCATCTATAAACTTTGATTATATGATAACATGTTTTGAGCCGGTTGTTATGAGGTCTGTTTGGACAATTATAAAGTTCCACACGGGCGCCTGTGCTACTGATGAGTTCGGAAGGATGGGGTGGGTATCGAGTGAGGTCTATAGAAGTGGTCGAGAGTATGGTATAAACATTAAGTTTTCAGCGGGTGTTAAGGAACTTTTTTCTTAACTTAATAGTACATAGTCTGTTCTGAGAAATGTCTGTTTATTTGTTTATCCGTAATTACTCGTCAAAGCAGCGATAAATTTCGCCCACGTTTTGAATCACAGCTGATCAATGGACTTTACTCGATTGGTGTTTACGACACATGTTACGTTTAGTATGAGGTGCATTATTTCTTTTCTCCTTTTTTTTCTGATGAATAAGACAGCCACTCATAGAACTTTAAAGTTTGCTGCGTCATAGATTTACTCTCAGCTGGGTTTTTGGATGCGAGCCGGAGAGGGCTCGAACTGCTCAGCTTGTGAGAGTTCTTTCTGCTGGAAGTGAGTTCTGTATCATAATTCAACAATGAAAAACTTACTTTAGCCAGAGTAAGGGGTTGAAACCATTGAGGGGAAAAAACGTTTATCATTTTGCATTTTTTTTATTGCAGCGTTTCGCTGGGAAAGTAATCTAAAATGGCGATCAATTTCGTGGTTGTCATAGTTTCAATGCAGAAACGAATGTATGGTTTCTGCCTTGTATTTTTTTTTCTTCCCAGTCTTTTTCTAGCCTTACCCATGAAGTGTATAAGACTATGTACTAGTATAGATGCTACGATCTGTTTCTAATCGCTACTGAATATCTCCAAGACGTCGTCCCTGTTAGTAAAAAAAAATTTCTTATGTCTAGTTGGGGTAAAGTCAGGATTCAATGGTGGGGTTGGTTGGCAATCTATAAAGGCACTTTGCGAAATCCCATTTGACATGCATCATACATAGGGACCCACGTAGCGCGGTGATCATAGGTAACCGGTGACACACGTGGTCGGTGGTTTGATTCGGCACCCAAGGTTCACCAAGCCTTCTGTCCTTTCGGGGTCGGTAAGATTGCACCAAACATCTTTGAAGGGATTTTTTCATACATTATATTATAATATTTGATAAAACTAGTGAGTTTAGAAAATGTTAGTGTTAGTAATTGTTTTACCGTCATTTATTATCCCAGTTTATGGTTTCTTGAAACCTAAAGTCTTTGCTCAGATAAGCTTTTCTTGTGATCCATCAGCATGCTACATTTTGCTTATAGAATAGGAAATAGTCCATAAGGTTTAACTACAAGATCGTCATACAAGATAAGAGGAAATCTCCGAATGTCAAATGGGCTTCGAAACCCGCCATCACCTTGCTAGGGTTCATGTGTTACCCCCCGTCCGATCTAAAACCCTTGTTTTGTGCAGCAATCATTTTCAAGCGAGATTGATCTATAGATTCTCAAATCGGCAATCCATAGGATTATTTTGCTCACTTTTATTATTCTCTTTCTATACGTGTTCTTATAATTGCTCATAGCTCTAAGGTTTTCCTCCAAATCTTTATGGCACCCTTCAATCTGTCTCGGAATCGTCGTACTAGTGTCATGCCCTTTCAAATTTATTACACTATATTGTATCATATTAAGGTTAAATGACAGCAGCAGGTTTAGTGCCTCGAGGTAATCAGTTCATATGTCCAGATTCCATCGAGTTCACAGAGGCAATCAAGGTGGAGTTTTTCATTTTTCTGGAGATTTTTACCTTGGAAGATTTGAGTTTTTCTTATCCTCATTCATATCTCTAAAGAAATTTGAGTGATACAGGATTCTCCGAGATTTCGTGCATCGTTAGCACATCATATGCTATACTTTAGTCGCCTAGAAAGTAGATTAAATGAGGTTTGTCATTCGATTAGTACTGCCTTGTTTACATAAATTGCTTGTAATCTTCGAATTTAGATTCAGAAACATGTAGCAAGTATGATGGAATACAGCAAGAACTACGTTTCGACTTTTTAGTGAGTTTCATCCTTGACTGTTAGTGACATGTGAGACTTATAGAGAATTTTCCAGAGGAATTAAATGCTTATAATGAAGCACAACCATTGCTGCAAATAGAATGTTTAGCACAGCACTAACATTCTTGATGTGTGATTACAGCATCATAATACTGCTAGAAAACGTAAACAATGATTTATCATCGACTTTGAGTAAAACATTTACAGCAAGCTCACAGTTTCAATCAATCAACTGTGTGACGAGAGTTTCACTGGAAATGTACTCGCCCAAACCACACTACACTCGTTATCAGATGCCTGTGGCCGTGTTGTTAGCCTAGCTAAGGATTTCCATGAACAGTCTTGTATGACTTTGTATAACCACATCAACTCGTTCCTCAAAACGTAGGTTTGATGGTCATCTCTTCAGATCTTGTATTATAAACTTCATCAAAAGCTGCAGTGCTAATTTCTCACTTGAATTATTAGTTTGCTAGAGAACTGAGTAGTGAAGTAACGAGCACGTGGGGCTCTTAGGTGCCTCGAACTTGGCTAAACCTTTACGAGCGTAAAAATATTATCAAACAACAAAAAATAACAACCACATTAAGAAATTGTGTTGGCAAATCGTCAATATGGAATACAATGAGTAGTTGTCAATAAAATTTTTAGAACGGCGAAGACTATGAACCATAGCGACAAATGCAATAATGCGCAATGCAACGAACGACATCGATATGAGAATTGTGAGAAAGTGAAAATGGTTACTCAGTTGCTTCGTGTAGCTGTTTGGCCTCTTTTTATACCAGTGTGCCATATCTGGTGCTGGTTTAGCTCCTTTATGACTTTTTTCCCTCAATCGGAGCGCTTAATTTCTCTAAAATTCTCCCAACTTTGCAAAACGAAAGCCATATAAGCCATATAAGTAGGATAACAACGCATTTTTAACTCTTTTTTTCACATTTCTCCCAACAACACTTGGTATAGTAACATGAGAACACGTTTTTCACAGAGTGTGACTTCTGCAAGAAACTTATATGTAAGTTTTTCAGTAGGTACCTGGATAACGAGGGTAGAAAGAGAGCGTATTAATCATTTTGAGAATTTTCCACCTGAGAAATGCGGTGTTTCAAAATGAAGGATTCTCGTTGTTCCTACTTGTAGTATTCACTGTACTACCCATAGTGAGGTTTCAGTATCATATTTAACCATTTGCTGACGGTAGAACCGCCTTTAATGGCGATGAAAATCTAAGTTCCATCAAAAAATCACCACACTGACATTGGCGCACGCGCACAAACCGGAGACTGCGTCGCGTATCAGTCGAAAGTCAGTGCGGTCCGCAACATATCAATCACTTCGTAACTTCATAGATTGGTAGAAATGATTGCAAATTTGAAGGGTATAACTATCCTTCCAAATTGCTTTTAAAAGTTCATTTTTCTTGAAAATTTGACTTTTGAAAAATTGCAAAGCGAGATTCACTTCTCTTATGTTTCTTAGAAGTTCTGACGCAAAAACAGCTTTCGCAAACACTAAAAATCCATTGTGAGGTGTCATTCTAGTGGTTCAACCGATTCACTGTTTTGAATACAAATTTGTACGAAGAGAAACACAGAAAGAATGCTTTTCGGGTTTGCAGATAAGGTTGGAGTTTTGTCGTCGTGAAGTAAAAGAAGAATTCCATTAGTGAGAATCTTGGGATTGTACTTATTTTAACTTCATCCCTTAGAGTACATCGTGAGAGACGAATGAACTGATATCAGTCTGTCACTCTTAATTTCCTAATCTAGTGAAAAAGTAATGTTAAATGTAAATTTGATATTTAAATGAATTTTACTGTTTTAGAGGGCATTTATAATTTCTTTTGATGGATCTTATTTTAGCGATCTAGTTAGAGTGCAAGAGGCTCGAGCACATTTCGAGGCAATGTCTACTAGTATGGATGAAGCATTGTCACGTAATGCTGCATCGACCAGAACCCGTCCTTCGGATGCTGTAGAGGGGCGTAACACTCTGACAGCAGTACGTCCCGGTTCTCATAGTGAATGGCTTCCTCTTCTAAGTTCTAAGGTGTTTCTGCTATGTCTTTACCTTATAGGTTGGAGCCTGCTTTGCCCATACGACACTCGATTATGTGGCACAGATAAATATTGTTCATGCTCTGAAGGATTATCTTATAATTGATGCGGTAAGTATTGAAATACTATCAGAAAGAATAATCGTATATACTTAACTAAGCGCAAAATAGAAAGTGGTTTATGGGAACAGTCCACTCAACATTTTCGCGGTAATAATGATTGTCCTGCGTTCACGACTAACCAATTTTTCATGCCTTTAGGGTCTCCGAATTGGAACAAGTTTTGTCTAGAAAAATAGCAGAATTGACTTTATATATCGGTAGGCCACCGCGAGTCATTGCAAAAGGCCAAATAATCATTTTAACTCTTAGGGACCACGTGCTATGAAACGTAGCACGCCGCGCGACGTGGTGCCTATGACTCGATTACTGTAATGGCAGCGTTGCGTTTCAAGACACGCAGCATCTGCAGAGGCGACTGATTTGCAGATGCTTTTAGCCTGCGACTGCCGCTCAAGCGGCCATGGCGATGCTGCTTACTGTCAGCGGGGTTCTCGAAAGGATTGATCAGCTTATACCATGAGTGATAAAATTGAATGCATGACGTTTCTCTCAAGCATTGACCAATGTCGAGAGCTGTATTCTTCAACCTTTTGATGGTTCTTCAATGAATGTCGATATTTTACGAGTAACGAAATTACTTGAAAACCGAAAATCATTACTTCATCGAGCAGATTTCGTCCCTCTGCTTTGAAGCTGTATGTGATAGTTTTTGAAATACAGTTCCAGTCGTGACCTCTTGGAAGTTAAGTCTTGTAAAAGTCAAATTTTTGAAGTTTTTTGCACTTATCGGAGTCAACAAGCCTAAACCATGTATTTGTGACACTATAGTGTCTTACCTCACATAATTCCTATTGGTTATTCGTCTAGCTGTTCAGAGTAGAAACCTTAATGAAAAATAAATCAATAAAAAAGCATTTGGCTCGAACTACTCAACATAAGAATTCTGTGGTAATTCATTATCATTTTATAACTACATGGCCTGGCGTCATAGTTATCACCACAGTGTAAATTATAGCACTTCCATTGACAAAACTTCGCATCCATCATCCACGGAGGTCTGCAGACTTTCCTCTGCTTCCTGAGCATTTTTTCATCGTTCATCACGACGTTGCTGAGTGCTTATTGTGTCAATATTCCCCAGAGTCTTGGCATAATGGTTCTGGGGCACTCCGACGTTGCATTGGAGATCGTCAGCTTGTCTTAGACTAGTACAACATTAATTTTCCGACCCCGTAGAGAATACGAGATGTGGCTGATTTGGAGTAGCATCAAAGTGTGTATGAGTCCAAATTAGTTCATATCCGACCGTAATTATATTTTCAAATCAGTCGTGTATATCTCATACGATCACAAACGTGTTAACGAACATGCTTTGATTGTGGCTATCCCAAGTCGCAACACTTGCGACCACGAAATGGAGGATCTGGTTGGCCCTGTATGAAATCGAGCCATTGGTAAAGTGTAGAGAACTGAAACGCGCTTGAGTAATCATGTTTGAGTACGCTGCATGGTTGAGGATTGAACTAAGCTAAATTCAAGGGATACTGAGTAATATGCAAAACTTTCGACCACAGGTTGGAGTTGCACTCGCGTTTCTCTATATGGAGGCGCATGCTGCCACTTCACCACCATCGCTCTGCTACAACACTTTAATGTGATCTGTTTAAGTTCTCAGTAACCAACCATTCAGGGTTTGGTTTGGTAAGCACATATAGGTAGAGGTGAAATGCGGTATAAAACTCTGGGCTGGTCGAATTGTGCAAGTCATTCAGCATCCTTAGATGTAGGATGTGGATGTAACATCATGACGTTGCTACAAGAGCGATAAAATAAAATTTGGTACTTTACTCTTATAAGGCGGTAAATGAAGATTCGACTTCTTTGGACAAGAACTTTTCATAAAAGTGTTAGTAATCATTCGAAAGCTCAAATCTCTATACCTACTGCGCTACATCCCCCTTTTTTTCAAAAAGCCTATTTTAACGTTTTAGTATTCAATATAAAATTATTTTTCTACACCACTCACGCGCTTTTAATGTGAATTCGCTGGAAGCACGAAAAGCGTATGAACGTGTAGAAGAAGTTTTGTGGGATAAGACTCATACGTTATATCTGTAGTTGCTTTTTAAAGCGCAGAAAAACTAAAATAAAGAAGAAATTCCACTTCACATGTGTAACGCGATCGACTGATCGCCGTACGGTAACCACTGTCAGTCCCCCACCCCTCTATTACCTGCAACACATACCACACACTAGCCAACAAACAACGCTGCGTATGTGAAACTCAGCCTTATTTTTTCTGCTACAATGCAATGAAACGGTATTTCTAGAAAATAAGCACAGGCATTAGAATCACCGAAACACACGCTAGCGAAAGGATATTCTTAGTTCCAGGTAATAGTTCTGTACGGCGAGAAATATACGTGTGTGAGACACTGATGTTTTCTTTCTACTGCATCGTTATGAAAGGCTTTCTCAAAAGTACTATATACAGCATACAGCTTGGCAGCGAGTATTACAGCAGTAGCCAGAGATTTCAGCTTTCGAATAATTACTAACACTCTTATGAAAAGTTCTTGTCCAGCAAAAGAGGTTCAATCTTCATTTGTCGCTTTTGACAGGCATGTACCAAAAATATTTATAGATTATTTCAAACCAATTACGTCCTTGCGCACGAGGCTCATGTAGCTAAATAGGCTGAGTGGCACGCAAAATTCGAGCTCAGTAGTAGCACGCTTCCCAGTAATGGCAAAACGCGGGTTCTACTCCCGCTTGAAGTCGGATTTTTGAGTACCACTAATTCTTCTTAGATCTATGTTTCAACATCATACCACTGCCAGAAAGCAGTAAAAATAAAAAAAAAAAAAGAAATCGGCCTAATCTGGCGTTCCATGCACTTTACCAAAATTCATATGACAAAAAACTCTTCAGCTGTGGTCGTTCATTCGCGAATCGTCTTCATATTTCTCTCGTGGGCATGCCGTGTTCGATGAATGGACTGCTGTCGATAATGGCGCTGTGGCTGACTCGATTGCTGCTCTTACAGCTAAAAGCAGATTAGTACAACGAAAAATGCAAGACATACATTCACTCGTGCCAAAGGTGACATTCCTAAGTAATCCACTTGTTTTTTCAATTATAAAGCTGTTTCACTCATACGGCTTTCATGCGTACTAACTCGCTTTGCTCGCATACTTTTAACTTTCGTGAAATTTTTTTGAAAGCATAAATTTCTACGAGAAGAAGCCACTTTTATCTCAAGCAATAATTGATATATTTGTGGGTCACTGCTCTTTTTCTCACTACTTGGGTTCTTTTTGTGTCAGACGGAAGCAAATGAAGAACCAACCCCTTTCGCTGGACAAGAACTTTTTATAAGAGTGTTAGTAATAATTCGAAAACTTAACTATTGAGGTACTGCGGTAGCTGCTCGTTTTTTAAAAAGCCTTTTTACAGCTCCTGTAGCATAAAGAAAGCATTTGTGTTTTATTCAGGGATATTGCTCGTAATGCAGAAGTTTTCCCTCAAATGCTAAGTAACCATTCGATAGCGTATTTTTCGATGAATCTACTGCTATGCTTATTTTCTGCATTGCATGTCAACTGGAGTGTTGATTGACTGCCGTGGATCGACGCACGACCGCGAAGATCTCCTCTACACGTCCATACGCATTTCGTCCTTTCAACGAAATATAAGGTGGTAAAATAAAAGTGCATAGCGAGTGTGACACATAATGTTATCTTGGTTCCTACACCGCTATCAAAGGTCTTTTCGAAAGACGATCACGTAACGCAGTAGCCTGGGAATGAACCTTCCCAATGGTTACTTACACTTTTATGAAAAGTTTTTGTTAAGCGAAAAAGGTCGTTTCTTCTTTTTTTTTTTCGTCTAACAGAAAATAACCCTACTTAACTATATTCAACGATGTTGAATGATGTGCAGGATTTTCGACCACAGGCGGGAGTAGAACCCGCAGTTCACCCACACCCGGCCGATTCGATAATTTTGATGTCTTCGAAAAAGATTGGTAGCAGAGCGGTGACCTCGGTGATGTAGTGGTGGCACGCATCGTTCGTAGAGATGAGACACGGATTCAACTCCTCCTGAGATGGAAAATTTCGCATATCGCTCAGCTGTCTTGGTTATATAATTATGACGTCATAACATTACTAGACAAGCAATGAAATGAAATATATTTGCGGACTATATCCTTACTAGTATGTATTTACTGTAATTTCAGTAAATCTTCCGTGGTTACTCTTCTTTATACTATATATTTTTTCTGTGCTGCAGTTTTTACTTATATGAAATCCGAGGTGTTTCGGAATTTTGTTGTCTTCCTCAACTAAAATAAAAGAGACCGTTAGCAGAAAAAACGTAGGGAAAATTTTGATATTTGACAGATAACAAGATATCAAATTTGGAGTGAAGATTTATCCTTTGATAATGTATTGTAAAAAAATATTTCTGAAGAGCACATAAGAGTAATGTTTAGTTTCACTTCTGAATGGTGAGAGGTGTTTTTTTCTACTTTACCATGCGGATTCCAGCACTTTTTGAATTCGATCGGTTTCCTCGTATTGCGCATCATCTACAAAGATCTTCGAACATTTCACGCGTTGCTTCGGCTGCTGCTTGAGTATTTCGTCTTCTTTACGAATACTATTGAAAACTGGTTGAGATAATTCTTCTTGAAATCTTAGAGGTAGTCGAGCGAAAGCGTTCATCATTGCAAGAGTGTTGGGAGAAGGAGTTGATCCAGCGTTTAGCTTCCTAGTATACCACATCAGTAACCACTGCGTTATTCCGCTTCTGGTTTTCCTACTAGACATTTAATGAATATTTTTGCGTCTTTATTCACAGAACTATGTGAACACTGTGGTTGTTATGACATCTCTTATCGTAACTCGAATTTGAGCGTTTTTTGATTTCTCGCTATTCTGAGCACATATCTCTGCGGTAGGTCGAGCACAGGAGTTAGAGGTGCTCTGCAATACACAGGTGGTCGTTTGCTCGATCCCGCGCTCCGATCTCACCAAGCCTTCCGGTTGGGAGATATTACCCAGACCTTTTGATAGCACTGCAGTGTCGAGCGCCGACTTCATACATCAGTAGGCCACCGGGAGTCATTCTAAAGGCTAAACATGCGTTCAATTACCTTTCACGATGTTTGATGAGATCAAAAGCATGATACATTCCGTAGGGATTAATCAACGCCGGGAAGCTATTTCCTTTAGTCCTTTTTGTGCGGCAGTCTTTTGAAGTGAGTTAACATCGTAATTGGCTTAATGCAAGGAATGCTAACGATTCACCATTTACTTGTTACCGTCTCCTGTCGTCCCTACTATTTTCGAGTGACTTGAACGAGTACGAACACGACTCTCAAATTTTCCTATCGTGTGCAAGTTTAGCCTACTGCATCTTCCTCACTCTAGTGATTCGCTGAGCATCATGTCTTTCTTTCAGGCTTACGTGAAGAAATCGGATCATCGGGTCTGTTGGCGGTTTTCCTGTTGTGTATTCTACATTTGGAAACATCTATAGGAAAAAGCTGAGGACTCACTAACTTGGGGCATGCTGTGTCATCGCGCTTAGGGCGAAGTGGTTAGAGGTGCTATGCGATACATACGCCATTGAAGAGTCATCTGTCGTTGGTTCGAATCCACGTTCAAGGCTCATCAAGCCTTCTATCTCTCCGAAGTCGGTGAATTCGCATCAGAGTTGTATAAGGGGAGAGTAGCACTGACTTGATACATTGGTAGGCCTCTGCGAGTCATTTTAAATCTCAGATATGCATGCAATCACTTCAAACGGTGCTCAAGAAGTCGAGTAATGGCGCATTGCTCGAGGATTGACCTATGCTCGGCTTCATCCTGTCTTTTTACGCTGAGTCATGTTCCTGTTAGAGGCTTAGTTCGTCGAATACCACCCCGTCGCGGTCATGGTTCGAACTGCAATGTATTGATTTGCTTGCGAAATGATTAGTCATCTGTCAATGATTATTGGTTATTTGATCCTCTGTATAAGCCTCTGACTGTTTAATTTTCCAAAGATAGTCTGTAATGAACGTGAACGTCGACTATAGGGACGTTTAGGGGTTCGAGTTCGGCTTTACAGTATCATATGTATCATTATCTCTGCGATTTTCCAGATGTTCCCTATACATCTGCCATGAAAATGTGTGACGATGTCAGTACTTCCATCTAGAAACAGTGTTTTTCCATTCATTAACAAGATTTCTCGTGTCTTGGGAAAAAACAAGAGTACAGATTCGTGGAGAGGGGATTTAACCTGTCATCATCGATCAAAGGATGTTATGAACTCTAACACTTTGTCGTCCATTTCGCCGCCCTTTCATACCATGTATCGTTCGAAGTCGTGCATACAAAGTGGAGACAGAAAACGAAAATCCAAGCTAAGGCGTCGATCTGCGGGAAAGTTTATGACTCCGAAAGAGAACATGAGCCGATTTTATGTTTTTGATGAGACGGAGACGGTTCATTTGACCGAATTGGTAAGCTTTCTCGGCTGTAAAATTCTTTCTGTACAGAAAAGAGAAGTGTTTGGCTTTAATGAGAACGATTCTATTATTCATTACATTCAGGAGATGTTCCAACACTTCTCCGGAATGTCTCCGGATCCAGACGTTATGATGGAAGGCTACCTATATAAGAGGTCATCGAATGCCTTCAAAACGTGGAATCGACGATGGTTTCAAATAAAGGATAATAAATTGGTAAACGAAGTTATACTAGTCGTTTCTGTTTTATATCGCTGTTCTTCGCTTTCTACGAAAACCGTCCAACATTTCGTCAAAATTTGTGATAATAACGCCTCTTTCAAATCAGAATTGTACCTTCTACATCTTCACCCCACCTCCCCGTTAGGTCTTTTTCGTGCAAAATTTATTGCCTTCTGTTTAGCCTACATTGCTTCCCATTCTTTCCTTCACATCTAGATCTTTGTATTTCAGTTGTACTCACATCGATCTGCTGAATCAGAGGAGCCAACGGTAATGGAAGAGAACTTGATGTTATGTCTTGTTCGTCCCGCACCACCATCTGTTGAACGTGTCGGTTGTTTTGAATTGATAACTCCAACTAGGTATGTCACATTATGATGTTGATAGTTCTTCGCACTAAATGCTAGACGATTTGTTAACCCTTTAGAAACCGCTTGTGTTCTTTTGAACACATGATTTTATAGAGCTTTTCTCCCCGGACACACTTTTGCTGGACTTTTAGTAATCTTCCGAAATCCCAAGTCTTAGCGATTTCAATACTGTATTTGGTTTTTGAAAAACTCTTCTTAGTGTCCTTTACCAGCTAAGAGAAATTTGCGTCTCACCTTCGGCGCGCATTTTTTTCATTGGTGTCGTGTGCTTCACTTTCACCAGACTTATAGTTGCCTTTTGATAGCCCAGTCTCGCTAGTTATGAAATTGAAGTTGGCTTTTGAGAAGATCTTTTCTGAGCGCTGTAGGAGCAAAGAAAGATTACGTTGCGCATTCAGAGGAGTTGGCTCGTTGTTTGAACTTCATGAGGGTTTATTTGGCAATTCAAGTCGGAAATAAAAGCTAATACCTATAGAATGGTAAAACGAAGTTGCTTATACAATTTCAGTGCTCAAATCTTGAGTTTTTCTCGAAGCGAGGAAGAAATCTCCGATTAAATAACAGAAATCGCGCTGCGTGTAGTGGTCTCAACTGCCTCCTCGAAGGGCACTGTTTCTGATATATATATATATATATAATATATATATATATATTTATTTTATTTATTTATATATTTACAGATTTTTTCTACGTTTGGAAAATCTTCTTAGATCGCTCTCAATATTTTGTTATGTCATGGTTTCCTTTACAATCTCAATGCTTTGGTGCAAATAGTTCCAAGGATAAAACGTAATCTTCTTTTCGCTCTTGCATCACTGTGTGAACCAATTCTAGTTCTAGACTAGTCGAGGTTTAAGCTATCAAATGGTTATTGAAAGCTTAGTGAAAAGCCAAAAGACTCAAGCCGTGCAAATAATGCGTGCCGAAAGTAAAACGTATGCTCTTGGATGTTACACACTAGCAAACCTTTTTGGAAACATGCGCAGTGCTGAATCTAGAGATGTGAGCTACTGATTGACTCCTAAAAGTCTGGAAGAAAAGCGAGAGAGGTTCGGTCCCGAAAGGGTTAATCTGCGATGCATCACTGAATAATCAATATATTACAACATTTGGTGATATGTGAAGATTTAGGAGCCATTTACTCCAAGCTGATTCTGAATCGTTGTGCAATGATTGGATGCGTGCCCTGCAACGTACTATTCTAGCCTTACATGAAAGTGATGACGTAATAAGTTAATTATACCATTTGATGTTAAAGAAATCCTATCAATGTTTGCAATGAAGTCCATTGCTTTCTAGGTGATTCGTCCTAGTTCAACTGCTAAATCAGCTAATATCAGGGACGTTTCTGATGCAAGCGGAGGCTCTTCTGCTGATCTTTGTCCGTTTTTCTGTTCCTGATGCTACTACGACATTTGAACAGATCCGAAGAGTACCAGGAAATGAAAGATGTGCGGATTGCGGGTCAGATCAGCCGAAATGGGTCAGCATCAACTTGGGTGTAAGTCTTTTTCCCTTCAGACGTTCCGAATGTTTAGCATTTCGTAATTACTCATAAATCCAAATGCGCATTTGTTGGATAGGACAGGGCGACTCTGATGGTGGACGCTGCGCGTTGATTTCATGCAGTTTTTTCTCTGGTTACCTTTTTTCATCGGTTTTAGTTATGTTTCTTATGTTCAATCCTTACCCTTCCACAACTGATGCTCTGAAGAGGTTAACGCGCACTGTTTTGTCCAACAGTCCAACATTCATTTTGACCACTTTATCGAAATGCTAGTTTTTTTTCCTTTTTGAAGATTCGCCCTGTCTAGGATGAGTGGTTGTAAAAAGCACCCGGCATTCAAAAAGTGCATGTTCATAAAATGCCTCTCTCCGCTTCTCTTATTTGAAAATACTCGATATTCGTGGGAACTCATTGAGACAGTTTTTCATCGATTAATGAGAAGTTGTGCTTGAGGACATTTTTGTTGCAATCGACGTTTTGTATCAATTGCATTGAATTTACAGTATTCCAGATTAAATGCAGCGCTTGAATAAGACAAATTGCTTTTTTTTTTCATGGAGAAGAATGTACCGACATAGAACCTATTTCCACCATAGGCAGATTTATATTCAGATTTCGGGTCTTTCTGATTAGGAGGGAACAAATGAAAAACCGGTCTCATTCGCTGGAGAGGAATTTATAGGAGTGGTAGTAAACCATTCGAAAACGAAACTTGGGGCTACCGCTCCACGTCGCTGGTTTTTCGAAAACTCTGCTAGTAACGTTGTAGCATCCAGATCAAATTTTATGTTTCATACTAACGTTTTCTTCATTTTTATCATGCGTATAACTCGCTGGAAGCCGAAAAGCATATCATTGTGTAAAAAATTTATGTAGTATCATAGTCAATCGTTTTATGTAGAGTTCCTTTTAAAGCGGAGGAAAAATTCCCAGTTGTTTAAACAAAAAACAAAATTTTGACCGCCCTGCCCTTGTCACGGGCTTCGTCTTGTCGATTAGCCCGTGAACAACGTTACCAATAATGTAAAACTCGATGTATAAGAAACATCGCTATAATAAGAAAATATTACCCTATTAGATGATTACTAACAGTATTAAGAAAGAGCTCTGTGCGGCAGTTTTCATAGCACAAATCAAAGACCACAGAAGATCAAAAAACTAAGAGAGCTTTGAAAAACAAACATATTTTTGAGTTTTTGAAGCTTGTGCTATAGTTTGTGTAGTAGTACTCTGAGGAAGAAATTTTGTGCAGGGAAATATAAGCCAGATAAGAGAAAAAAACACGTGGTTCTATGAAATATGATTTTATCTTGAATGTAACAATGTTATGAAGGGATGTTTCGAAAACAACTAACAACCGAACCCCACACGCTTCTTTATAATTTTCTCCTTGGCAACCTGCAAAGTCAAAAGCCTTCGTGAATGTTGGTTTTGAGTGAGGAAACAAATCTAATGGAAGAAGTGCCGGCATCTGCACCCTACGCTATATTGGGTCATGCAAGAAACTTTAGAAAAGAGATCAGGTTATCATTTAATCCTCTGCCATATCTTCCAGGCCTCATCGAAACGATGTGGAATCGGTGAATATCAGAAAAACATAAGAACACTGAGATGTGTCCCGGTTGTGATGAAAACCTCTCATTTTTTTCAAATCCTTTTGTCATTATACAAAAACTGATTGTATTCAGGAAACATGGAAAGGCAAGAGAGTCACAGAAGACATTCAGAACATAACTATCTGCAGAAATGAGCCATAAAATCATAGAAGTATTAAGTTACGTAGCGAAAAAAGAAAACTCTGCGGCTAATTCTTGGGCGTCAACTGTATTCTCATAACCAAATCACTGCAATGCCTTTGGTTGAATGAGGCAATTGCAGGGTTATCTGCAAAATATCGAAAGATAAAATCTGGTTACGGTCGGTAGATGACACTGATTTCCATGTCGGTTCTTTTCCTCTCCGTACAACCGCATTGCTTTCGACAATTGGAGATGTTTTGCAGCTAATTGTTGTGTCAATTTGATACTTTCTAAACGCGTCGTACGACAAACATGATTCATCTTAGCAACTGGAATGGAATAACAACGAATTACCAGTGAAATTACTGCCCAGTAAACAAGTTCCTAAAAGACTTTTCTTGAAAATCGCTGAGGATAGGGAAGGAACTTTTCGTGGATTACTTCTGATGTAAAGTCCATCCTGGACAAGTTATCGATCTATTATCAAAAGTGCAGCATAAAGGCTTTGGAAGGGAATTAAACCGATCAAAAGAAAAAGCACATTGGATGCAATGCGCACTCGTTCACCGTGTGCCCTTTGCACGCGTATCATGCAGTGCATCTCACTCAAGTGTCATGTGTCAAATACCACCTTGTTTATTACCTGGCCACTGAGTCAACTGTATGTTCTAAAGCCAATTTTATCTCGTCAGTGATTGTAAAGATATAATATGGTTTAGGCGACACAAAGTGTCAGAGTCTGCCAATGGTAAACCTGTTACCAGTTTCTTTTAAGGCCTGAGATGTCAATTTTCACCCTTTGTTCTTTTTCATATTGTTTATTCAGGATATGCATTATAGGTTGTACTCTGCATCGAGTGTTCTGGTGTGCATAGAAGTCTTGGCGTTCAAACATCCAAAATTCGTTCTCTAACTATGGATTCGATTGAACCCGAGTTAAGAGATGTCCTACTCAGTCTTGGAAACTCTCAGGCACTCACTAGCTCTTTCTCCTTAATCTTGTTGGTTTTTTGCACTCTTATTAAGGTATTTAGGTTAACGCTATATATCTAGCTCATCTCCCAGAGAGAGATGTGGTACCTACACCAGCATCGGAAAACTCTAGTCGGCAGGTGTGATTATGAACTTTTTGTCTTAACAGTACTTTTGAAGTGAAAACAGTATTCAATGATCCCCTATGAAGTGCCACTAGAACGTCAGTTTTTTCCAACTGTTTTTTTTTTTACGCAACGGGAAAAGCCTGAAAAGTAGACGAGACCAGTAATCTGCAATTCTAATACGTAACATTTGATTCCTAGAGCATATTTTTGATTCAAATAAGGGTATGGGGGGGGGGGGGGGGGGGTGGGCTGTCGACGTGGCGCAATGAATACCACTGCAATCTATCAATAAGCAAGGCCCTGGTTTGATCTCTTTCCCAACACCCTCTTTCAATCAACGAACGCCTAAGCTGGGCTACATCCAGGATTGCTGGGAGAATCGACTCAACCACCATTCTTCGACATTCATAAAGAAGGCGAAATTCTGGAATAGTTGCCGAAGCAACCCGTGAGGTGCTCGAAGATTTTATGAGCACAAATCTGAGGAGATGGATTAAACGAAGTGCTCGGATCTACGCAGTAACTTGTGATGACGCATAATGTAAATACTAGTAATAATAAAAACTGTTATTACAAAGTTCGCCTCTGGCAAGAAGAAAAGATTTCGTTCTGAAATCTATAGATCCATATGAGGTCACTATTCATAGCAGAGTTCAGTGAAGGTTATTATTCTATAGAGACATCTTTTTTATTCCTGCATTGAACAAAAGATTTTTACCCTAATGGCTCTTACTTTAATTCTAAATTACAATGCCCACATGAACTCTTCATATTTGTTGCTTTTCAGCAGTGGTATGGTGTTATTAACTTAACATAGTATCAGCATCTATGACTCCATACAACTGCAAAAATGCAGTAAAAATAGAGAATTCATATGGGTTATAAATTTCGAACAACTGTAAGCTCAGGTGGGTTCACTGCCGATATGTGCTTACTACACCAATACGGGTTGATTGCTGCAGCTACGATAGGATAGATATATCGAAGAAAGAGTGGTAGCAGAGCGGTGAGCACCGGTGCTGTACTGGTATGCACACGCTTTGATATGGGTGAAACGCTAGTTCAACTCCGCCTTGTGTCAAATGTTTTGCATACCTGTCACTACTCTTAGTTGCAGTGCCTATGTTTATTTGGGTTAATACGCTTCATTGCTTCTTGAAAGGTATTGCTGTGTTGCGAACTTTGATGTACGACGGGTGTTCACTTGACAGAGGATTCCCTCAATAGGTTCGAAATTTCCATCTGGAAGCTTACGGAGGATACCATTGCCACACAGCGTTTGACATTTGGAGGGGACAAGATAATTCAACAATTTGCTAGATTACTAGCATTTGTACTGGGGCCGACCTCAATTTTCACGCTAGTGAAGACGGGTCATTTATTCAGTACACAAATTTATGAATGGACAGTAGATCGGTAACAGATTAGATTGGCAGTTGTAGTATTTCAGATCCGTGAAAGCGTGGATCAAAGCCAAATATGTGGAACGGCGCTTTGCCATCTCTTCTAGTGAGCGCGCTCGAAGTAGTGCAGCTATAAGAAATGAGCATCTGGCTCGACATCGCGTCAGCATATGTGGTGTAGTTGGCTCTGCAGGTGAAAAATCATATGAAACCTTTTGTCATGTATCATCAGACCAAATTATTGCCAGTTTAGTTCATCGATCCACATCACTTTGCGAGATGAAAACCTGTGATGATAAGGATAATCACAAGTTGTCAATCGATGTAAACAATAGTACGTGAGCTTCTTTTCATTGGTTATCTTTTACATAAATAGCAACGCTTACATTTTATGATCACAGTTTATACCCTTCGTTGCACAACATCTAAATTTTGATAAGTTCTGCTTATTTTTCGAAGGCAAGAATGCTTGAACTGAAAACTTTGATGCTTCTACAAGAGACTTTTTGTCATCGATTTAGATATGTAAATAAATGTTCGGAGTTCTAATACATGATAATTTTAGGCAAAATTTGTATTCCTAACATGGTTTATGCAAGCTCGGTACCTGTAAACATAAACATCTTCTCATTGATTACTTTATTTCCCTACTCTAAGAAGTCCCAACTATTCATTTTCCTACCCTACAAAATCCCAACTATTTCATCGCTGAACGGAGTCTTTTAGAAAACTTGAAGAAAGACAATCTTTGGGCTCTAAAAAAACTACGATATTATTGGTGTGGAGTAAGGGAACTCCTGTTTTGTTGGCGAATGCATGTACATTCCAGCAGTTTATATTCTATTCGATATAGTTTACTGTGCTATGATTTTCTATAGATGAAGCGATTCCCTCCATAGACTATCGATTAAGCGCGGTAATAGGTGAATAACTTCAGAACCGTTTTGTTGTTTTATGGTCTACCAGTTGGAGACTAGCCGCACTGGATTTTATATGGGCAAGGAGCGGTACAGCGTAGGCAAAACCGCTGAAACGTTAGTGGCTGCTATTGTAGTGTATCGTGGTGAATAAATTTTACTGATAGCCGCGCGTTCACTGATCAGGAACGGAATTCTTTGATGTCAAATAGCGCAATTATTTTCAGCCCATTTACGATTGTACGCAATGCGCACTGTGCGTTATGAGTTAACACTTTATGGCGGTAATCCTGACTGGCATTCCAACATTGTTTTTGCAGCAGATCAGTGGTTGGAGGTGCCCTCTTCATGCTTAGTCGTGGGTTTGATCTTAAGTCCCGTGCTAATTAAGCCAACTCTCCCTACGGAGTCAGAATAATTTGCTACCAGTATTGTGCGGGAGCATAGGAGCACTGACTCAATAAGGCCGCATGCCTGTATGTCTTACATGTACTTTTAAATCCACTCCACAATTCTTTTAATCCTGTTAATGTGTTATTCCTAATATAAGGCCAACCTGTCGATGATATTCTAATGATATGTAACGAGATCTTGAAGATGGGATTGGTTTGGGAGATCTGAATTGTGCATTCTGAACAGACGTTGTGATATAGTACTCATTATAGTTTATAAGACATCTCTGAAAGCTCCGTTGGTGGTGTAGAGAATTTCTGACGTGTAGGAACTATTAGACCCCGTCATTAGCATTATGAAGCGGTGAATGGGCCACCAACCCAGTTAAAGAAGTCCCACATCCGTTAGATATTCTGTTTCACTAAGAAGTTCGAATGTGGGCTATTGCTTTCAGTTTGTGACCTAAACTTATTAGCCATACGTTACTAAAACATATTCGCAATGTTGTGCGTATATTCCAACGTGTTTTGTGCTGAAATATGCTCAATCTGAACATCAAACTAACATGTTTTAAGCTTTCTTGAATTGACTTATATGAAGAAGAAGCTTAGTGTACATAAATCTCTGCTAAACTAAAATAAGTATCATTACTTCATCAAGATCATATTTTGCTCTCATCGAACGCATATAGCTTTTTGTTTTTTTTTTTGTGGCTTGAATCTCAAACACACAGCAACTGGCATAGTAGATGTGTTGTAGGTTTTTGCTCCTGGAAAGCTTGTGGATTCCAAACAAATTCAGAATTTGAGGAGATTTCAAATGATGTTACAATTATACCCAATGATGTTGAGTGATGTGCACAACTTTGACGTCCCATGGGAACCAAACTCCATTTCACCCTTTCCGTGGGCGCCTGTTAAGCATTGGTTTTGTCAGCTTATGCCTATGGAAGCATTTTATTACAAATTAATTTGATATTACACCATAAACTACAGAAACGTATCGATTCGTCGTTTCTGATTTTGATTCGTTCAGCATTCCTAGCGTGATTTTTCCAAGATCTTTGATTCGTTGATTGTGGATAGTTTGGTATGCTATTCTCTCCTTGTAAACATCTCGTCATAGGGGTCATCGAAATCGGCAAACATCGTTCTGTCAAACCAACTATTAACGAAATGAGAATGATGTCATTAGAAAAGCGAAGAACGTACAGCCTACGTCATCGGCACTTCATATTATTGCATTACTAATTTCTCTAGACATTTCCAATTGTGGTTGTGAGTGATTTTGCCAAATGGTATCGCTTTTTCGAGCATCTATCTCATTTAGGCCAACAAGTCGTTATATAGTATGGAGGTGAAGTCCATGTTGAACAGTTATAATACTCATGGGGAAATTTGCTTATTGAGATAGGGCGCTGTGTCTTTAGGTCTTACATGACGGCTTTTCACTCAGCAAATTGAAAGTCTCTGGGGTGGTGATGACGAGGTGGATCGGCTTTATAGTTTTTCGATACCTTTGCAAATTCATAGCAGTACAAGTGTAATCCATCACAAAGGACTTTAGTGATCCTTTACTTGTTCGTGAAGGTGTATTTCGTTTAATTTTCTCTCAATTCTGTTTAAGGACGAAACGAGAGAAATCAAGCAATTGTGGGGCGATTAACATTGATTATATAGGACGGTAACTGCTCATCTCATATATTACGTTGGAAGGAAAGTTCTGCGGCTTGTCAATCATAACTGTTCTTTCAAATTAAAACATTCGTTTTCTACGACTTTCTGCCATCGTGCGCCAAGTTCAAAACCAAAGAACTCTTGACATGCTTCTTCAACTTCATCAAACGATTCAAATCGGTGACCCTTATCATCAAGATCTCCGGCATTAAAAATGTTGAAACCAGCGTTCAGCAGCAGATCTGCTTGTTGTGCTTTTTCCTTCGATTTCGTTGATTTCATCGACCGCAGCTCGCTGTGAAAGACCCTTTCTCCAATAGTGACGCAATAAAACACGAACTGAATTGTATCATTAGACATGAGAGAGATTTGTTACGATGTGAAAATAAAAACGAGTAATACTTAGGTCTTCAGTGGGAAAATCCCACATAAGAAATTATAATATTTCCATGACATGCATGGGAATCATCTCATGCTTATTCAGGTGCCCCAAAACTTTCTTTCCAACCCGAGTACGTCTCTTATACCTAAATATAGGCATGCTAGTTTTCATTAAGTACGAATCCCGTATTCTAACGAATAAAATGTGGGAAGTGTTCAGTTTGTTCTCAACCTAATTATTGCTGCACGATGATGATGCTTTTGGAATTAGAGGGTTGATCTCTTAGAGCATCATCCATTCCTCGCAGGGTTAATTGAAAACAGATTTTTTACCGTTGTTAGAGAAGTAAGAGTAGAACTTGTAGACAACCCTCCAGTGCATTTCTGCGCAACGTATTCCTTCTGTATGTGGGACAGAGTGCACATTTTGAGTTTCTAATTCGCTAAATGTATTGTTGTTAGAGGTATTCTTGTTACTTCTGCGACTGTTCTTCTCTGAAGTTTCGAAGTTTTCTTGTCCCTTTAGATATTCGCATGCTGGGAAATGGCTTGGTTGTCACGCGACCTGTGCTATTCCACGCTAACGTGCTTTCGAGAATTTTTGGAGATAGGCTTACAAGCTTCCAAATTTTCGACATTCTTAGCACTTCTGTTGAAGTACTGAATGAACCGAATGCATTGTCCGTCTACATTTTCGATAGTAGCCTTATCAAAAGTCGGAAAGAAACAGTTTTGTCGAAATTTGATAAACATTTTCATGTTCAAAAGCCGTGGAGCTGCCAGTTTTTGTTGCTTTCTGTGTTTCCATCGAAAATATCCTCAAATTCGATTGCTCAATTGTGTCTTGAATTGAAATCGTTGTCGGTAAATTTCTCATAAATATTCAGAACATCCTTCATGGTAAAAGGAGTTTCTGGAACTGTGTACCGTTTTGTATGGTCTCCATGGTCTTATGCCTTCCACTATAGACTGCATCTTTCGAAATCTGAAGTATCTCAAATGTTTTCTAGGGGCCAGCCCCTTGGTAGTGGAGAGCCAAAGATGACTTTGACTTTATTATACTCACAAAAGTCCCTCAATCTCTCATTATTGAACAGTGAACATAGCAACGATCATTCGATGTTGGCACTGACCTTCATGTGGTTTGTTGCTCACAGAAGACTTTATTCGCGACGGCGATCATGATCACTCACCAGCTCTGTTTACTCCACTACTGTCACATGTTATCACTAACTACAGTGTCACAGCTGGTGGATGACGTGACCTTTCCTAGTAAACATGTCGTTTTCTCAATGTGACACAGCAGAACCTCTTGGCATAGTATTTCGAACGGACGCGCTGGTATAATCTGTGTGCGTTAGATGTTTCATTTTATTCATTCATAAATGTACTTACGAGCATCCAAATCGGCGCAAATCAGTACAGATTAACAGAAATTGGAATTTCTACTTTTCATTGCACTTAACTGGTTGGATAGTGGGAAGGTAATTTTTCGGTAGTCATATTCATTTTGGTGAGACTTGCCACTTGGTCGCTCGGCTTTACCCCATTTCCTAACATATTTGGTCTTCCTTATGAATGCTGTTGAATTCTGGTTGATTCGATTCATCGTATCCAAAAACTGCTTTTATCAAACCTTGTAAGGACGTTAGTGCGCTGTAGGGGATCAAAGCTAAGCATGTTCGATCGATCTCGGAGATACAAATAAAAATGACTTTAAGCGTAGTGAACACCGATATCGCTACAATACCGGAACATACGTATATATACATATACGTATATACATGTGCATATATATGTATATATATATATATATATATATATATACGTATATATGTGCACATACAGCGATTACATGTGTGTACTCATAAATACGTACATATATGCATATATATATATATATATATATATGCGTACATATATATGTATATATATTAACTATCTATTTATTCTTTTGTTTACTTGATTATTTGCTTATAGAAGCTACATGTCTTTATAGTGATACAGTGCTTTTTTAACTTGAAATTTCCAGTCTTCAAATCTGTTTAGTTCTTCGACTGAAGCGATTGTCCTCTTGTGGCTCTGACCCAAGTTTACGATGTGATGTAGGAGGTTTGTTGTACAGTATTTTGATATGCTCATTCATTGTGATTCTCATATGGTAGTCAACTTTCTACTTCTTTTATTCTTCTCTATGTTATCTACAGTTCCCGTGAATTTCTGTTTACAACATCTTCATTTGCAGTTGAATGTACGGACTGGGACACCGTAAGTGAAGCAAGTCGTTGTGGCGATGTTCTAGGTCTGCTTCGATCATTAGCTTCTGGAGCCGACATAAACTGCGATCTCAACGGCACGACTGCATTGCATATAGCAACGAAAAATGTCAGTGTGTCATGTACCGTAGTTGCCATACCAAGAGATCGAGATAGACTTAAATTTTATAGAGAAAAAGATGTAGATAATCCATAAGAGGACCGTCAAAACTTCACTTGCTTTTTCATTCAGGGTCAAACGGCGGCAGTGGAGTTCCTGTTGTTGAATGGAGCGAAAATCAATGTTTTCGATGATAAGTTATGTACCCCTCTTCACTTAGCCGCTGCTGAAGGAAACACATTGTTAGTATTATAAATTTTTTTACTTAATTAATTGAGACCACAAGTGAGACGATTATACGACGTTTTCCAAGCAGTGCTTGACTATGAAGATAAAATTGGTTATACGTGATTTTGATGGACCCACCTTGTGACCACCAGTGTGGTGTTTTCGATATGTTCTCTCCACAAAGGTGTTCCGCCCCTCTTAGGTGTTACGCCTGTGTATTTCTTCTGTATTTATTTCTTAATTTACTTTAGTATCACTACTCGTCTTTCTCTCCAAAAACACATTTCGCCTAGCGGAATTCCTCGAGGATTATGCTGGAAGGTCCGGTTGAACAGTAGATTGTAGGTTAATATACTGATGGTTTTGTTACGGCGTAATGGACGACACATGTTTTGAAATCTCGGCAAGTGTTTCTTTGGCTAATAGTAATAAGAATTGTAGATTATTCAGGGTAAATACCCGACTCCAGAGTTATAAATTTCATGAAAAACTTTTTTTCTATACAAGTCGATTGGACCGAACTCATGCCAAAATCTCTTCTCCAGACTAGTTGTCCATGTTGCCTCATTTTTTGCATGCGTTTCGGACGTGATTCCTTATGACTGGCAGATCATAAACTAGTGACTCACACGGAATGTTTCTTGATTCGTTGTAGCCGTAACAGTTTTTTCTTCATTAGGCGCTTTGAAGGTTTTCTAGGATGAACGCTCACGCGGTGTTGTTTGTTCATGTTAGCTATCATTCTCCATGGAAAGTGAATCTCCACCGGAAATTGGACGTCTTTAATGTATTGGAAGCAGTTGTGGTTTCGAAAATAACGATGAAGCCATTAAAGTTCTGGAATTTTCGGCTCTCTCAGATCTCTATCTTCCTCCTTCTGCCTCTCTGTCTCTGTTTATCTGTCTGCCTGTCTATCTTTCTCCGTCTCTGTCTGTCTCTCTCTATCTGTCTCTCCCTCTCTTTCCGTCTCTCTCTCTATAATAATTGATCTAGGAAAGTGGTTCATCTTGAAAGTAATGTCATGACAAAGATACAGCCTTAACGGCGTTTTATGAGTGTTCTGTCACTTTTCAGAATCAAAGTCCAGATAATATTGGGTTTTGATCGTCTTTCTTTGATTGTCACGCTATTTGATACTAAAAACTCTGTTTGACGGTCTCAACTACTCCTAATTAAGACAAGTGATCCCTAGATTCATGAATTAGATCAAAACACATGTATAATTACCACAGACACTAGTTCTACTTATGGCCAGAAAGAGGAGCCGGAGCTAATTTGGTTTCAACTAAGCAGGCAAAAATATTTCGAAGTAGTCTCTCAAGGTAGGACTTTCTGCGTGACTCGTCTTTGATATTGTGCCGTTCCTAGGAAAGCTTCCATTGGTCATTTGTGTTGCACTCGTCATATACGAAGGTAGAGGAATTTTCCTTAAGCGTCTCATAGTCTTGACTCAAGCTAATCATAGTTTTCACGGGTGTTGTTAAGTGCTAGTTGGAAGTGAACCCACCGGCATCGTTCTGATTGTTCTAGAGCATAATCACGTGCTTTTAACAAGCAGTAGTTGGCTTTTATAAATTGGAAGGAACGCTTTCATCACACAAGTCCTATTAGAGAGTTAAGGGAGTGATGAAGTAACTTTCTGGGTATTGGAAGACAAGTCGAGAAATTTTTATTGATTCGTTCAAACTTACCTTTCATTTAGGCAAGTGTGCCAGCTTTTGAAGCGAGGTGCAGACAAGTCTCTCAAGAATGCCGACGGAGTAACACCACTTGAAATAGCTGTGGAAAGTAAACACGCGGATATTGTTACTCTGTGAGAATTCAGGATTTTTAATTCATAGTTGAAAAGGCTATTTATATGGTGACCAGCGTGTGTTGGTGATTATCTGAGTGGGGCTTTAAAAAGAAATTAGAGAATCCATGAACATTTCAAGAGACCAAAAGAATATTCACAGCTCTCACTGATTACGTGAGAGGCGTTGATGTGTAAATTAACAAATTCATTGACATAGAGCCTTATTTGAGCCCTTCACATGTCGGTCGGCATCACATTCCATTTTTACGATTGACTCCGTCATCAGAATTAGTCCAAAGATGAATTTTCATATTCTAAGTCCAAATTTTACTGGATATCCCTGTTCGCTTATAGAAGAGATTAGTACTGAAGGAGGAAGAAAATAAAGCTCTCAACGTCAATCAATTTCTGAGGAATGAGCCATGCATTCGACTTAATCAAGCATTTTGAGGTTGCTGAATGCAATCTGGCCTTTACAATGGCTTGCGGTGGGCTACCATATATGAATTCAGTGCTGCTATCCTCCCAGACAAGCTGGTGCCAGTTTGCCGACCCCGCAGTGGTGAGAGACTTTGTGAGCTTCCAGCGCCAAATCGTACCATCGACCATGTTTTTGTCGCAGAGTACTCCTAACCGCTACAATACACGCTCTCCCAGATTAGTATTCTTCACATCAAACTACACTGAAACAAGTGTTTTGATCCTTCTGTGAAGCCGCCATGATAAGCGGCACGTCCTAAATATTTCGCCATCTGCATTTTGCCTCGGATTAAGCTTCATATTAAAATTAAGTGAAATTCTGCCAACCAGGAAATTTGATGAAGTAAACCAGGAAAACATAATGATCAGAAGTTGTTTTTGTATGATTTAGCACATACCACAAGGTTGATATGTGAGATTTATTTGACTGACGTTTCGATACGTTTCGTCCTCTTCGGCACCGATTGATTTCCGAGATCCACAGTCGTTTGTCCTCAGTCGCTAAGGGATTCAATCGGATTTAAAGAGGACGAAACGCATTGGAACGACAGTCGAATAGATTTTATACATTAACCTTGTGGTATGTGCTGAAGCGCACAAGAAACTGTTATTGATTGTTGATGCCGAGGTTCAAGATTCGATTTTCAAATCTAGCGATCACACTTGTAGATATGGAAAATACGCTCTCAAAGTTCAGCTGATGTTTTTGTATTAATGATTCCTTTGTCAGATTTCGTGTACACACTATGCGAGACGAGTTTAATGAAGAATTCAACAATCCTATGGACGACACTGTTGATAGCGTGATTTCGGACATTACCCGCAGGGCTGCCGTAAGCAGAAATTCATCTGCATAATTGACGAACGTGATCATTTCCTATTCTTCTCGATATTTCGTTTGATCTACAAAGGCCAATTCTGCGTTTTTTAACCCGCACGATAGTGTTTCCGTTACGTCATTGTTCTATTCTCATAGAATCCTTTGCCTTGTTTTTCGAGTTTTATATCGGCAAATCAGCTTCGGAAACGTGTTATATGCGTGTTCGACAACGTGTATTGAAGCTGAGATTCTTGAGGGTTTTACGATTATCTGATATGTCTTGGCATTAACTTTTACGGCATGTCGCTCTGCCGCCTCCTATCTTATTTCGTCTCATCTGTTTCGTTAGTGAAATGAGTCATTTCGTCTTATCTGTTCCGTAAGTGAAATGAGTTATTGACAATTTTATGTTCATAACCTTAACCCTTTTCTCACGAACTGTACTTCTTGAAACTTGAAATTGGTTGATGTACTTTATCCAAGCACGATGGCTAACGTTTCGTCAACTTGGTCTTCTTTAGAGCCTAGACTTATTTCTGCATACCATATCTGATTACTCAATAAAAATCTCCTCTATTCTGTTCTAATCAGGAGCAAAAATTAGTTCAAATGCCTGCCGGGTATACCCCCTCCTTTCCTCCTCTTCCTCTTCTCCTTCCCGTTCCTTTTCTCCTTTCCGTTCCTCTTCCCCTTACTCTTCTTAGGGTCTAGATGATGACGAGTTGCCGAAACGTTAGTTATGATTTTTGAAGAAGATGTACTATCCTTTCTTTCGAGTTCTTGGGAGACAATCTATGAGATAGTTTTTCCTTTTTTCATGCCGAGATCTAACGAGAGTCGATCGTTTTCAACTCACAAATGTACACATATTTTGCCCTTGTCCACTGATGATCATATAGTGCGATAATATTTGCACAAATGAACTTTGTAAATTCATTCAGAAACACTCGACCACCGACCACTACAGTGGTGTCATGTGATAATCATTAAGCTTATTATTATGGTCATTTTGCTAACATTATTGATGAGAACGCATAATCTGCCTTGTAATAGTTCGTATTTCAACTGATGTACATTGTATTGTGAAGTAAAGAAAAATTAGCCTTGTCCTAGTGGATGAAACGTGTTTGAGCCGATTACTAGTTGTTATTGGTCCGCTGTCACCATGGACATATCGTACAATCTATTGACGTCGTGCATTTACTATCGTAATTGAGAGTGGTGATAAAGGCCTATAGTTTGTGGTGTTTGATTTAGTATTAGGTTGGCAAGAAACCTTCCAGATTTCTTCGTTTTTGTTGATTATTTTTAATGTGTTTGAATTTCTGTTCTCACTTTCGTTTAGAATAGCTTCTTGCGGTTATTTTGATATATAATGTTTATACATTTTTATTGAGATGGAATTGTCCCGAGAGCAAAAACGAATATTGGCTACACGAGTACCGTTTGGGTTCAAATGCTGCCATGGCACGTAGCGATACGATTGCATCAGTAATCGTTTTTGCTCTCGGAACAGTTAAATTTATGAATGTTAGTTATGAAATTGACCACAAGAAACTGCTCTATACGGTAGTAAAATTGAGAATCTAAATACATGAGAATAATCGACAAAAACTGAAATAGTCCAAAAAATTTCTTGCCAACCCAACATATATGAATTCTTTATCACTTGTCATGGAAGGTCGAGAGTTTTTCAGATCTTTTCTCATCCTGAATCCTCTGATTCTTCCTGAATCCTTTATCCTGATGTGGTTATTAATTACACTTCTTTTGAGAATCAGTTAGATCTACAAGCGATCACTTGGACTTCTACTCGATTTAGATCGTTTGTGGCACTGACACACTGAAAGCAGCCCTAAGTTTTATGTGGTTTTTCAAGCAACAGTAGTTTCTAGAGGATTTTCTAACCTTTATTCATCATAAGTTTGGATTCGAGTTCTGAAGAAATTAGAGAGGACGGATTACTTCCTACTAGCTAAAGGGCTCTGAGCACAAGTTTTTGTCCAGGCACTTGAGTTTACTTTAGTGATACTGAGTGACTTTAGGTCGGCTTTTACCGTAATAGGGTAATGATGAACACATAGTGTGCTACAGTATGCTGCCAGACAGTACCCCTTGATCTTTGTTTGAGCCTTCCATGTCACTGTATTGAGATGAATTCTTGATCACTGTGGGTCATGTGGAGCTTTTCTGGAGGCACACGAGGTTCTATCTCAAACTTGGGTAAGCCGTCTAAGTGACCTAGATGAGCACCTAGGTCTCGCTCAGTACTTTGTCTTTCATGAAGTCAAGCGATGCCAGGTATTCGGGGAGAGGGGACAGAATATCTCATTGTTGTTAGGCTTTCTAAATCTATCTCTTCTGATGTGAATCATACTAAATGAACTTGTTTCTCCTGAGAGAATGAGAAGAATTTCTTCATCGAATTCGAGCTGCAACACCTGTGGTCCCGTTAATCGTCGATTGACTCCAGCGGACCACCCAATAGTTTGATTTCCCCTATCAGGCGTAAGAGTAGCTCAGTGGGTGGCCCTCGTCATTGTAGGAATTCGTTGAACATTATGTCTTTCTTCTAATATTTCTCCTAGGCTTTCTTTAGAGCCGATTATTAGCTGTGCATAATCCGATTATTCATCTCTCACCTGTAAGTCGTGATCTGAGTTGCCAATATAAGATTCTGTATCAGAATGTTTCAGATTGAGTACTTTGATGAGTTAGTTGATGTTAGTGACATCGAATCCAATGCGATGGTCATCGATCTGGTCGATCCACATGATTTTCGATCGTTTTGTTTTCGCGGTGAAGGCCGAGCGAACTTCGTCATCAGTGCTAAACATACGTCGTCGGGAATAAGGTTTGATAAGGCGTTAAAACCATAGTTTTTGATACTCTTTATCTTCATTGGACTCTACTGAAGGCACTACTAACAATGCTTATTGATGAACTTGACTTTTTATAACCCTTTCGGGACCGTAGACTCACTGCTTCTGCATCTCTAACTGACAACTCTGAGCAGTCTGCTCCACCTCCTCTCCATCTTTAACCTCCAGCGTACCATCATCATTCTACGCAGCAGCCTGCCATTGTCAGATGCAGTACGCTTTAGGTTGGAGATGCAAAGGATGCGGAGCCTACCGTCTAAGGTTACCTTTTAGAGAAGCAGAGCCCGTGGGTCCGCGGTCCCGATAAGGTGTGTTGGGTTGGTGCTAAACTAATGGCGGTTTATGTATTGTTGAAATTTGCCGTTTGATATTGATATCTAGATTGATACGGAGTGGATTCTCAAATAAAAATAGTTATGTCATGAATCATTTGAATGCACATTTTTCGCTCTACGTTTTTTTGCGAACGATCTTAATACTTTAACCCTATCACCGCCGATTTCCAGCCCCTCAGGAAGAACGAGTTTCCAGCTTCTTCAAGAATTTTTGTAGTAATTCGATGACTGAAATCTCGACAATTTCAACGCTGTCCAAGAACGTTTTTTGGGCATAGTTATCATGGCTTGAAATTCTCGAAGACGTAGCCGCCATTACTTTTGCACCACCTGGTAGTAGTATTAGTAGTAGTTGCTGTTGATGGTCGATAACTGGCTTTCGGCCATATCGATTTCCTTTAGGTATATCTACATATATCAATTATTAGCGCCAAAATTTATAGAAAGTCGGTCTCTTGTATTCTAGAATCGTCTGGAGATTTACGAAGGAACGAAAGAGTGGTCTGATATCATGGAAAGCAAAGAGCGAGCTAGTTAACAAGTATATGGAGAGATTTATATCGCCATGCTTCGAGCCACGATTTCTCGTGAATTCGAAGATTATCGAGATGAACATCGAGAACGTACATCAACTAGCCAAGGTCAGTTAAGATCTCCCATTTGTTTTCTCGTGTGTCCACTCGCTCTCGCCAAAGTTGATCTTCTTTTTCTTTGAATGCATAATTTGTTGGAAACTTATTGTTTATAGTAGCGTTTCACCTGGGTACCCGGGGTCAGCGGAGAGGAGCTATGGGGTTCATAAGAGGTTCAGTCTTACTCTTACGCCTCCAGTGCCTCTTTGAATAGAGACTGAAAGAACAAAAACTTTCCTGAATTCTTCATTCACATGCCAGGCTTATTGCATGTTAATGTAAGTGTATCATGGTAGTGAATCATGTTTGAGAGTATCGAGTGATATGCAAAACATTCGACATCAGCCGGGAGTCCAACCCGCGTTTGTTGCCACCGCCTCACCGACACCGCCCTGCTCCACTCAGTGCTCTTAGATATTTGTCTATAACGTCATAGTACTCTCAAGAAGTAGTGAAATTAAGGATACTATGAATAATAAGGTTTTATTTAGATCCCATCTCTCCCTGCTAACCTCAAGATTGAGACATTCGATGAGCTTCAAGCACTTCCGTCTGATCTATCGTTTTTTCCACTTTCCAGTATTCCTAGAAATGTTATGAAACTGTCAGCTCTTGAAATGATCGATGCCACGAGGATTCCGAAGTATTTGATCTCTTACATTGGACCAACGATTACGGTATGCTTTGCGAAATATTGTCTGATAAAATGTTTTGAGCCTTTCAAGAGGTCTGGAGTAAAAGAGTGGTATACGTATACTAGTCGCGATGCCATACGAAGCACTTTAGAGCGTTTATATTTGGATTCATTCAACGTAATTGATTCGTGCCGTCCTCATCGTACATTTGAACGCTGAAGAATACCCTACAAGTTTCAGTGAACCGTTATATTGTCGACGAGGCATAAAGTACAGCTTGTGATTATGTTTTTGATCTCCTTATTAGTATTAGCTCTTTGGGGGCAGTGTGTACCGTTTACTATGCACGCGTTATTTGGAGGACCTTCCCGATGGGCACACATTTATTACCAGTCCTTTAGCAGTCGTCTGATAGCTTGAAAGCTTGAAAAACGGCAATTTCAACACTGTGCTCCGTTTCTGAGAAGGCGTTTTTTAGTGGCTGTAGCGGCGAAGAGGAAATTACGTTTTACTTGTAGCGTGATTTGTTTGCTCGATCAAGATCAATTCTTGAATCTTCATTAGCTTTTCAACGGTTAGCTGGGTTTAATATTGCTAGGAAGAATGTTTCAAGCTAAGTTGAGATTGTTACCAGTGGCTCATGTATGTTTCGACGATTACTCCCCTTCATTAGAGCCACACACCCCGCACGCAGGTATCCCTACTGATGTAGGAAGGGAGAAACGTTGCTATGATGATGAAACAGCATGACATCGTGGTTTTCGCGTTCCATTATTCTATATTTGTCGGTGGCATATGGCTGTTATTAAGACAATGTTCTTTACAGTGACTGGATTGGGTTCTTGAAAGGGGTTTTTAGACCACTAACAGCCAAAAGAGGATTACCTCTCACATTCGAGTTATATATGCACAGATGAGTTCTATATGGATCGGAAACTGGAAAGATATATAAAAATAATGGAGTGTCAAAGTGACATGAAAAACTTGGGGTTTTTCGGAAGCGAGAAAGCTTGGATAGTTGGGCAATCCGTCTTTACTGATAATGCGAACCACAATGCACGGAAACTGTGCTGGTTTAGCTGTTTTGTTTCCTGGTGTCCCGAGGCTTTCTCAGGTCGTCATCACATCAAAGCTCTCTCCGGCTTTTATAGATCAGAGGGAGACTAACACCTTACGACTAGTAGCTAGTAAGACGACGGTCATTCTTGGTAAGTTTTGTTTATAGTTGGGCTTTCCGAGTGGAAACGTCAGAATCCTTCTCTTGGTCCTGCTGGAGAATTACGACGAGATGGTAAACCATGTAGGAGTATAGGAGTTCTTTAAGCATCGAAAATATGGCAGGTTATACAAGAAATCATAGGTAGCAAAGTGTCAAAAACACTTCGAGTTCTTCTTTCAAAACGGTAGAAAATTCGTGACTAAATAGAGAAAATCGAGCCGTTTACGAAAGGCGCTTCCGGCAGGGAAAGGATCAAATTTGTTTTGTGCGTTTGTATTTGCCACTGAAACGGGTCTCTTACATTTTCAGCCAGCGTAATATATATATATAATAAAAGTCCATTTTATATAATTAAATGGTGTACTGTTTAGGTGGAGATCAAGCCTAAGCAGGGATTTTTCCAAAACCACGCATCAATAGACCTGCCTTATTGCAACAATTGTATCTTACAAGTATGTTTTTTTATAATTAAGAAGGGTTCTCTTTATCTAACCTTTTCAAGCAGTGTGAGCAGACATGTGATCTGTGATATGTCCGATCATGTCAAGTGATATGCCAAACTTTAAACCTCAATCGGGAATTTCACCATTTCCGGAGGTGTGTGCCAATCAGTTTCACTTCTGAGGCTCCTTTTCTACTATCACTATTTTTGCGGCACAAGATATCCACCTGTCAGCGACCAACCGTTAGCGGTTTAGCATGGTAAGCACATCTTAGCATAGATCCCTGTTACGCTGACAGAACAGGAGCCTCGGTAGGGCAATTGGTTAGCCGGCACTATCCGGAAAGGGTGATGCGAGTTCCATCTCCGCCAGAGTTCTGAGTTTTGCAAATCCTTCAACATTATTGAATGTATTTTTTTAACCTTTTGTATAAGAAAGCCTGCGTATGCTGTATTTCATTTTTCAGAGTGATTTGCGTTTTGTTAGTTTGTGGTTTCTTTCCCAAATGAAGAGTATGATCACTTCCCAGAATTTTCTTTTCTTTCCATTTACAATGATTTCTTCAGTTTGAAAAATGTGGATCCGAGCATTTCGAAGAGATGTACGACTTTTGTCCTCTCGACTTGTTTTCTGGCAACCTCGGTCGAATGAAGCTAGCGCTGGAGGCATTGTTAAGAGTGCCACATAGAAATTTTCGTCTGTTTATTGATGGAAATTTGGTAGGAGCTTTTCTCTACTTTTCATTACGTCAGGTAAATTTCCTTTCAAAATGTCAACTTCAGGTTCATTCGAACGAGTCTTTGCTTGATCCGGCACTTTTCACTTCAACTTTGTTTCCAAGCGGTCAAGGCAATACAGACGACTTGATTACAGTGGTAAGTACAGGCTTTTTTCGTTCATCTGATTTTGAATGAGGGTATATTTTCTACGTAAATTCTCACTTTACTGCGTTTTAACAGTGACATAATGTTATAAATCCACATCCGAGTGGTATAAAAAACACTCGACCCCAGGCGGGAGTCAAACTCGTGTCTCGCCCATACTGAGGACGTTCGCTACCACTACGCCACTGACATTGCAAACTAAGATTTTATGTTTGTGTGTCCAAAGGGTGTCAGCTTCATTATTTTTTATGTCGATATGTGCTTACCAGATCAAACGCGTTAAAGTTTGATTACTATCTGCTATAATAATCCGTATCCAAGAAAAAGCGCATGTGGCGCAGTGGTTAGAGGTGCCCTGCCTCGCACACGAGGTCAATGGTTCTATATCGCGCTCATGGCCCACCAAGCCATCCATCCCTCCGTGGTCGGTAAATTGGTACCAGACAGGTCTCAGACTTGTCTGGGAGGATAAGCAGCACTGACTCGGTTCAGCGGGAGGCCACCGCGAGTCCCTAAGGGATGATCAACGCCGAGAGCTTTATCCTTTAGCTTTTTTTTTTATCGAAGAAAGAGTGATAGCACCGCGGGGGCCTCGGTGGTGTATCGAAGTAGCAGCGCGCGCTATCGATATGAGTGAAACGCGAGTTCAATTCTCGCCCACAATCAGATGTTTTGCATAGCAATCGACATTCTTAGGCATGAATTTGCTTTTCTATTCTCTTCTTTATTTTAGTTGTGTCTTATTTTGGCTGGCTGTGATGATGTACGCGACTTTTCTCTGCGTAACCATTCAGTACTGGGCCAAATTTTGGCTGCACAGAAGACTGATTCAATAGGGATTTTGAGAGCCCATCAGGTCTATAGAGCTTTGCCTGCTTCTGTTCAAGTATGTCGATATTTATACACACACAATTTTGGTGTCAATAAATTCCATCATCTTCCTAACTTTTCAGAAAGAATTAAAAAATAAGAATCGTCTTCATGTGATGGGTTTCGACGTGTTAGAAGCGAACGACGATCGTGCATTGCTGGAAAAGTATCTTCTAGCTGCTACAATGAAGGATTGCTCAGTTAGTTCTTTCAGCTCATCTTCTATTGCTTTATGATTTTAGCTAAAACTGTGTCCGGAGGTGGACTTGGTCAAGTTGTATCAGGTCGTTCCATAAGTTTTGGAACTAGAGCAATAAACACCAAATTTGTTAGGTTGAAAAGGAAGTTTTGCGGTTTTTGTAAAAAGCTCAAAATTTATGCATGAATCCCAAGCAAAAACAATAATAAGTCTTTTTTGAAATAAAGGCTAGCGTTTTCTACGACTTTTGCCATTGTTCCGCCAAGTTTCGAATCTGGTCAAAGTACCATTCCTACGACTACGACAAAGAACTCTTGACATGCTTCTTCAGCTTCATCGAACGATTTAAATTGGAGACTCCTCAGAGGGTGCTGTATTGGTTGGAAAACGCCAAAATCGGATGGAGCACAATATGGACTATGGGCTGGGTGCGGCAGAACCTCGAATCCGTCTAAATCAGCAAACTTGTCCGGTGTCTTTTTGGCAGTGTGCGATCTGGCATTGTTTTACTGCCTCAAAACGCGCTTTCGAAATTTCGATTGTATCGTTGGACATGACGGAGGCTTGTAGCAAAGTGAAAATAAAGACAATCAATTTCTAGGTCTTCAGTGGGGAAATCCCGCATAGAAACTGTAGTATTCCCATGATAAGCATGGGAATTATCTCATGCTTTTCGAAATGCCCCAGAACTTTCTTTCATACCGCAGTGTTAGCCAGAATAAATAAAATAGTGTGATTTTGGTACCGTTTCATTGCGCAATTTCTATGAACATTTTGGTATATTAGTTGCCCTAAATTGCTTTAAGATAGAGCTATCTTAGGAACAAATTTGCTTGCTACTCGTACACGTGGGGGAAAATGTTGGTGAAGCGGCACGCAAGATTAATGGAGTTCCCTGAGGACGGCCAGTGTGATTGATCCCCTAGAATGTTCTCCCAAGCTTAGAACTTCGCGAAATCTTCCTCTCTGCCGTCTTCTGTGCAACCGTGTCGTCACCTTAAGCTTTATCAATCTTGTTTGTCGTTTCACTAACATTTTCCCCTACGCGCCATTCGTGCATGAATATCAAACGAATTTGTTCCCAGAACTGCTCCTATCTTAAAGCAGTGTCAGGCTACTTGTATACCAAATTATTCGCAAGAAAATGCGCAATGGAACGGTGCCGAAATTGTATCATTTTATTTACTTCTAGTTGATAAATTCGGTGTTTATTGCTCCAGTGCCAAAACTCATGGAACGACCTAATATTTTGCACTCGTGGAAGTTTTAAGTAAGTTTAGCGCCTTCACTTCCTATCCTCCTTTTGTGGGCGCATGTGGTGCAGTGCTTAGAGGTGCCTGCGGTGTACCATTGGTCGGAAGTCCGACCTGCCCAATCGTTCAACAAACCTTCCATACCTTTGGGGTTGTTAAAGTAGCACCAAACTCATCTCCATGAGTTATTTTGAAAGCCATATATACAACATAATATAACATATAAATATATATATATATATATATATATATATATATACATATAATATATATAATATATATTATATATATAATATATATAGTCACGTTAAACTATACTTGATGAAGTCGAATGTATGGCGCAACCCTCGGAGATTCATCAGTGCCGTGAGCTTCATTCTTTCATGCTGAGTAAATTGAGGAGGTACTCCTAAAGTCTACTATCCGAACCCGTTCTTCCCAAGTCTAGCGTAGTGGGCGTCCTTTGAGGTCACGCCAAGATAATCTTATAATTTCACAGCTTCGGCTGTTGATGATTTAAGTGTACCTATTGCTGACCATAGAGCGAAACATGCTTATGGCTGTACTGGCAGTCTTTTCCATTGTGGAAAAGGAAAATTATTGGTTTAGTTCAGTACTTTATAACCATTTCCATTCTGCCTACCAGTTATTCTATTCGAAGCGGTCAAGTTGATTTGTAAAACACATACTCGGATATGTTTACTTAACTCTATTGAAGGTTTATATCGGTAGGGTGCAGTACATTTATCTATGTATCCACCTTCTTCTAAGAAAGTGATCGATGATTTTGGTCCATAATTAACTCATTATCCGTAAATAGATGATCTTTCGGCAACTGGCATCTTCAGGTGTATGAAAAAATGAAGGATAGAGCTTTCGGCGCCAATCAATCCCTGAGAAATGCGCTATGCCTTCGATTTTATTGAGTATCTTTAAGGTGACTGAATGTATGGCTTGACTTACAATGACTTACGGTGGCCTTTCGACTTATCAAGTCAATGCAGTTAATGTCCCAAACAAGTCTGTTACGAAATCGCCGACCAGGGGAAGATAGAAGGCTTGGTGAGCCTTGAGCACGGGATCAAACCATTGACCAGAGCACCTCTAACCGTTGCGCCACGCGTGCCGTGCGTGTAAATGAAAAAATCTAAAGTTATAATGGAACATTCGAAATACTCTTTACAGGTGATGACTTCTTTACGACTAGTGCCTTCTAGTACATATCACGCAGCATCGAGTACTGACGATGCTCAGATGGTTAAACTGGCAAATGGTAGTTGCTTTTAAGGTTTTCAGGTGTATAAGCAATTGTTGTAACTAACCTTCATTTTAGGCCTATGTTTCGCATATTCTGTGAAAATTGTTGATTTGGATCCGAAGACTCCGAAAAACTTAGTGAATGCCTACGGGAGGTTTATGGCTGGTGTAAAGATGATTCGTCTTGAATCGTTTTCAAGGCGTCCTTGTGTTGAGAACATATAGAAGAATACGGCTTCTTATTTATATTACTGAAAATATCGACGTATTTCACTTCGACGAAAGCACTCTTCAATGGTCAAAACGTGTTATCTCCTCGCTTACTGTCTTTTACATTCCCTCTACGACAACGTAATATTACCAGGTGAGGTCGTCGACCTTGTGAAATTATCTACAAATTATCTAGTCAGCGCTCGTGGCTCACCAAGCCATCCATCCCTCCGGGGTCGATAAATTGGTAACAGGCGGGTCTCTGAGACTTGTCTGGGAGGATAAGCAGCACTGACTCGGTTCAGCGGGGAGGCCACCGCGAGTCATTGTAAAGGCCAGATATACGTTCAGTCACCTCAGACGAAGTTAAAAATTGAAGTCGAATGCATGGCGCATCCCTCAAGGATTGATCAACGCCAAGAGCTTCATCCTTTATCTTTTTTATCTAGTCAGCAGCTATTTGGGTTCAAATATCAAGACATTCGCGAAAAATCCATAGGTGGTAGGTGATGGGAGAGGCTCGTAATGTTTCAAGGCGAACGATACGAATTATGTGTGATTTGCCTTGTACATTTTTTTGCCCATGAGAAATGATAGCGAAAATTGTAGTGGGTTGTTACCTTATGTGGAAGGACATTGACAACAGGTGTTTAGGAGCGCCTGACTTTCTAAGAGCTTTTATAAATCTCTCAGTCAATGATTAATCATGGTGAGAATATGTATTTAACCCTTTGGGGGCCACGTGCAACGAAACGTAGCACGCCGCGCGGCGTCGTATCTCACACAGCTACTGTAATGGCGACATCGCGCCTCTCCACTTATTGGTTTTGGTGTACACCGCAATTGAAATAAGGGAAATTATTAGGTAAACTGGGAATCTGAGGGAACATTATCAACATGAAATGATGGAATATCGTTGAAAAGGCTTCTTTGAAGATAATTGGATGGGCTGATACTGCCGTGCGAGCGACCAGCGCGACCTCGCCTGCTGTCAGTGGCGATCTCCAAAAGTAAGCTCCTATTAGTTCAACAGACACATTATAATGCCCTCTACTGGCAAGGTTTGATCCACTGGGGTGGAATAATCATCTGAGAATTTTGTTGATTACTAAGTGTGCGCAAGCGATTTCTTGGGCTCTACCCGGCCTGGAACAACATGTATAATGAGAATGGTATCGATAGGATACAAAGAGTATGGCAAGAACTCTAAGCGGTAATCGAGCCAAAGATATGACGAGTCGTATATGGCTCGTATCGTCAGCGCTGCCCCACCATAACATATTTCATATTGGCGTGAATGTTTCAAGTTGGAAATGAATTAATTTGAATGTGTGTGAGGTTGGAAATCGTAAATGTCTTAAATTGTTGTAATATATATCCGAGAATGTTGAGGCCTCGGCGGTGTGGTGAAAGCATGCGCCTTCAGAAATGGTGAAACGCGGGTTCAATTTCCGCCCGTGGTTTAAGTTTTGCAGTATCACTTAGCGTTCTGAGCGATATAGTTACAGCGTCATAACACTGGTACTAAAGCGGTAAAACAGAGAATTCTTGTGCTTTTCAGGTTGTTTTTCCCGGACTGGAAAGGACTTGTTACGTAGAATTAGCGATAACGTTCATAGTATGCGGTCGATTATGGTCAGGAATGAGTAGACAATCTAGTGGGTTTTGTCAGAAGGAAGCCAGATTTCCAGGATTACTCGCTATCAACTTTTTTCCCACGTAGAGTAGTTGATGCTGATGAGGCCCTCTCCTAGCCAGGGAAGTCCCTCCGATCATTATAGCCTCGTTTAGAATCCGAAAGGAATTCAGTCTGTATCGTTGTTGCCGAACATTTTTTCTCCTAATTCTCCATGTTGGTCTATTTTTAATCATCGGAATCCTGTGACTAACTCATTTGTAGAATGTTTCAAATCTCATTCTTGCATAAAATTTATTTATCATTGATTCATTCACTTTTTTTCGACCACTTATATTCCACTTACCAGTTCAATAAAGTCATTCCTTAAGGCCTATTTCACATTATTTAAGCCTATATTATTGTTTGATAAGTTGTTGTGTAAGCAGTTTTCTGTTGATTTTGATTGATGTTACAGTTTTGATCCATATTCGTTGAGGTCCAAGTGAACTGAGGACCGTGTTTGACTAGGCTTCCGGCTCTTCTCATCTTACTTCCTCCTTCTTTCGTTAGTGCTTCTCTCCTTGATCTAATATTGACTCGCCTCCTTGTTATCAACTCTTTCGAATTATTTCAATGGATATTCTTTTGTGTGCACCACATGGTATTGTTCCAATGGTTCCTCACTTGGAATATGAATGAATGAAGTTTTTCAGCTTGTTATTATTCAGAAGTAATTTGCATTTGTTCTCGATTGAGCAGACATCTTCTATCTGAACTATTCGTGATGCCTTTCAATCGACTTTGCTTGAAACCTCGCTTGAAAATCCGCATATAGCCTGCTGGAATGTTTTGAGCCTTTCTGAGGTCCTCCGGCGGTTTTGCCCGCCTCGTCAGAGCCTCAAATCTCATACAGCTAACCCCTACTAATAGTAGCGGTAGCCGCGGATTCATCAGTTCAAACAAAGTGAAATGCCACCACATGTTGCGATCTGGAGTGGTCTTTCAGGCCATGGCTTACTTTTTCAAGTATGTTGTCTGCTTAAGAAGAGGTGAGCTGTGGGACATGTGGCTCTGATGAGGCGGGCGAGACTCCCGGAACGTAGGTGGTTCACTAGCATTCGATAGTTTAGATCTTGGTGATTCTCATACATCGCTTATTTTCTGAAAAAAAACCTTTTTGATGCGCTGTAGAGTAGGAAATTAGGTTGAGTTGCACACTCGGCGTGCGTCATCGCGTGTCTTTTCGCTATAAAATTTGGAGGTTTTCTCTCTGTTCCCTTGAAATTCCCTGGATTTTATATAGAGCTCATAGACGAGGCTTTATTCTATCGTTCTATGGGCTTAGGTTTTCATTTTCATTCTATATCTCCATATAAACTCGCTACCTGGTCTAGGCCTAACTAACGTGAATCTCGGAGTGGGTAATGTGAGCCTTTTTTGCTCTTCCATCTCTCTATAAAAAGCTTCCGCAAACCAAACTCGGCTTCAGAGTCATCTGAATTTATGCTATCAAATATTCACTAAAAGTCTGTTAGAAGACCAGTCAGAAACCATGTCCCCTTCAGTGCCGTTTTAATGTGAATTTTGCAAAGTTTCATGCACCACTGCCATCCAGACATCACAGCCGAACAAGAACTGCGCGCCGAGTGTCGAACTCAATTTTATTTTCGCTATTACAGCCCTCCATGAAAGCGTTCACAGGAAACGAGCACAGTACTGGGATCACGGAGATCTAAGCTATCAAATGACTGCTAGGATTCTGAAGAAAGCGAGAAAGCCCTGTCCCAAAAGGGTTGAGAAACGTTTTGCAATAAGCGATTCGTACCATCTGTTTTTAGAGTCATTAGTTGTCATTTGCTCTCTAACTGCTCCACTACAAATATCCCTTATCCGTTTCCTTATAGTGCAATGTTTTAACCCCTACTTCTGCTTGACCCTCTATAGGAGTCATACAAGGCAGAAATAACGGCCTGCTCTTCACTTGCAGTCGATCAACAACTAATATCTCAGAGTGAGTTTTTTATTGATTTCACCAGAAAATTTTTTAGATCTGTAAATGTTACAAAAATTGGAATCCTCTTGTTCATTCTCGAAGTAAGTTCTGATTTTCTGGAATCCGTGAACTAAAATTTCTTCAATCTTATTACTACGAACATGTAGTAATTTGAATAGGAAAATGAGATTGGTTTTCAGTATCTACCACGATGGAACTGACAATGCTGAATGTTGATTATTTGCATAGAACTGAACAGTGACACATGCTTTTGGGCCAAAGTTGTAATTTTCGTTCACCTGGTACTTGTCCATTATGAGGAGACAAGTGAAAAACTGATCTCATCAGCTAGACAAGGACTTTCCATAGGAGTGCTAATAACCATTCGAAAGCTGAGATTTCTGGTTACAACCCCACGTTGCCGGTTTTTTGGAACACCATTTTATAACGCTGTAAAATCCGAAATTAAAACTGCCCTGAAACGCGCATATTTTTCGCCAAACAGAGCTCTTACTTTAGAGTGGATAGTAATCATTCGATAGTGTAATTGTTGTTGATCGCACAGTGTTGGAATCAACAACGATTACGCTATCGAGTGATTACTAAACAATCCAACAATAGAGCTCTGTCCGGCGAGAAATATGCGCATCTGTAACGCAGGGAATTCTCTTCTGTAACACCGTCAGAAAAGGCTTTTTCGAATTCCAGCGACGTGAGACTGTAGCCAGATATCTCAGCTTTCGAATGATTACTAACACTCTTATGAAAAAATCCTCTTCAACGAAAGATCGGTTTTTTATTTGTCGCCTCATAATGGCCAAGTACCGTTCAGCTGACATTAAATCCAACTTACGGACTGATTTTGAGTCCTCGCTTGAAACACTATAGTCTGTTAACATATTTTGGAGCCTTTCCTAAGGTTTGATAACTAGTAAAACAGAAAGAAAAGATCTGCCGTGTGGTTTCTCACTCGACATGCAGCGTAACATTTTCAGCGACTATTCCCCTCTATGTAAGGGTTCTGCTGAACCGAAAGGCATCGTGCTACTGACGAGGTTTGACATGAAAGTCGAAATGTACGCCTACCACTCGAAAGTGCCATACAAGATCTCATGAAAGGCTTAAGATGTGTTATCAGATTATAACATTGAACTCTTATCAACAAAACTTTCTGCAGTGAAAGAGTAAAGCTCTCTTCGCTGATCAATCCCTGAGGAAGTCGCTATGCATTCGACTTTATCAAGATTCGTTAGAGGTCATTTAGTGCATGTTTGGCTTTCACAGTAACTCGTGATGAGTGACCTACCGATGTATCTAGTTTGCTCTGTTATCTTCCCGGCGCGAGGTCGAACCATCGACCATCAAGTGATCGATCATGTGTGTCGAAGAGCAGCGGTAACCACTGCGTCATACGCGCTTTTAATCCAAAATTATCTAGTAAACAGGTAGTATATTCAGTTCGTGGACAGTTTTGTTAACCAAACCATCTGTAAAGATTGGGGAAAGATTGTTTTTGAACCACTAACGTCATCAAACCCTAACGTTTCAATGTGATAGGTGAGTAAACTGGAAAATAGTTCCGTTTGTCAAATCTCTTTGGTTATCAGACCTTGCTAGATTTTCCTTAGACAATGTATTATCCGTCTTCACAGTGTTTCTTTTTTTGTAACATACATTGTAATTGACTATTTTGAGATCTTGCTCAAGAACAATATAATCTGACGATGTATAAGTGCTCATAACAGACCTCATGAAAGTCTCAAAATACATTGTGAGATTTTTTTCACTATGCACGCTTTTTTGTCTTCTTCTTGTATATTGTAGAATACCTGTTGTGTGCATCTATTTTCAATCTCGAAGATAGCCTAGCTGTGGCCTTCCATAAGGCGACCGCTGTCGATTGCCAGAGAGCCGAGGGAGAGGACGGAGGAGGGTTTGGGGGGTTGGGGGATAGCTAGATTATAGCATTTGAAAATTGTAAGCTTTTTCGCCAAGCAGCACAGGTCAAACTCCTTAAGCACATCGAAATCTCACCACTACTCTGTTGTTCGCAAATAACTTCTCCGTAAGTGGTCGCCAAGGTTATTGAGTAGTTAGGTGTGATATGATTTCATATTTAATGAGTATATTGGTGGATAAGGTGGAGTCTTATGGGTACTAATTCCATCAGTATCTGCCATGTTGACCTTGTTCTCGATCTGTCGGCAGACCCTGCTTAAAACTAGTGTTTGATGTTACAACATATTCTGGCGAAAATTGCGCAGTGCCTAAAGGTGCCCTGTGACACGTGGTCGATCAACCGACGATTGGAAATTCGATCCCGCGCCGAAGGCTCACCCCAAACCTTCCATCCGTGCGGGGTCGGTGAATTGGTTACCGGACTTTTCTGTGAGGATAGCAGCACTGACCTGATACATCGGTAGGACACCACGAGTCATTATAAAGGTCAGATATGCATTCAGTCACCTTTAACATGGCTTGTTGAGGTTGAATACATAGTGCATTTCTCATGATTTATCGATACCGAGAGCTTTGTCCTTTTTTATATCCTTTATCCATATCTGTACGTTATTGCTGGTTTACAAACAGAACCCCTATCTTTACCGGGGCGCGTGCTATCTACTGCATTACCGCTCCGGTTCTGGTTCCAGTCTTTCTGCGATACAAACTATTAGAATCTGTATCTTATTTGCAAAAATGTCTTAGTGTAATACCACGGATTTTGGTCAGTAAGTGACATTGACGTAGTGAGGTGCAATACACACTGACTCGAAAGTTTCTGGTTTAATCTCGCTTCTCATCTCTCTTGTGTGCGCAAATTGATACCAAGGTTATGTGGAAGTTTAAAAAGCACTAACTTGACACATTGGTGGTCTACCATATATCTCTGTTAAAGCTAGGTATTCATATCTTTTGTGAAGTCGGACAACGTATATAGCATTCTGTCAGTATCTTGTTTATTCGTTAACTGTCACATTGAATGAGATCTTTTGTTATGTGCTGCAATGGATAAGCGTTTTCATACATCCTTTCATTATTATTTGAGCCAACTTGTCATGTGGTCTGGTAAGGGCTCTTGTACAGCCCGACACACGTGTTTCGTCCTTACAGACTCGTCAGTCGGGAGAATCCGTCGTCTTTCAATGTTTTTATAGTCAGTTCTTCTCTAAGGAGTCTGTAAGGACGATACACGTGTATCGGGCTGTACAAGAGCCCTTACCAGACCACATGACAAGTTGGCTCAAATAATGATGAAAGGATCTATTGAAATTCGAGCGTGGTCTTAACAAAGCACTCGAAATGAACGTTTTCATACATTTTGCGGAACCCATTCTTTTTTCTTGGTTCGTTCATCATCAAAACGAACATTATCAGGTTTCCTACATTATCAGCGAACTTTATAGATCGGAAACGTTGTTTTATGTCTTGTGAGCTTCTGATATTCGGACTATGTCGTAAGACTATAAACAAGACGATTCCCCTTCCAACCCTGAGGGTAGTTGGGTTGAGGCGTCTTCAGTTTTTTATTAGCGAAATTCAGGACCTTTCAATCCGTCATTGAATTCCGATCCCCTACCCCAACGCACTCCTGCAATCAATCAGCTAACGCCTTAGCTTGGGTTTCTCCAAAATTGTAAGGAGATTTTCTCGATTAGCACTCTGCTTCATTTATGAACAGGTTGAAATTCTCAAACAGCAGTCGAAACAACACGCGAAATGTTTGTGGACCATTGTGGAGGTAAATGCGAGAAGACGAATCGAATGGTGGAATTGCTGTAATCCGTCCAGTATGATGTAATGACGTGTCGTCTTATACGAAGAATAGTACATTTTCATTAGTGGAGTTTTTACTTCACAATTGTTAGCGGTCTTTTGTGTAACAGTGTCGACAGGTCCACCTTTACGCATGCGTCGCGTGGTAGTGTAACAGTAGTCTTTGTTTTTGCCCTTCGCTAGCATTCCGCTGCTTATCTTGTGTGCCTGTAAATGTCGTTCTTCACTGATATCGCCTCTCGTTGATGCTTCGATTCATTCTATTCAGTATTTTAGTCTAACTTCTAACCTGGCTTTCATCGCACGATGTGAAGATTCGACTGGACTAATTATTTCTGTTGTTCAGGTGTGCAGAAATGCTCTAGAGGTTTTGAAATTAATTGGAAATTCATAGAGATGATAACTGAAAAAGAATTCTTATTTTAAATCTTTCATGGAGTTGGGTGTGTAATGGATAGTGACGCATTAATTGTATCGAAAAGCCGGGTGATAAGCAAAACTCTGATTCGGTCCCCTCTCATCAACACTCTTGAAATCAGTCAGCGAGCGCCTTAGAGAACACCCTAGCTTGGCCACCTCTGAGATTGCAGGAAGGATCGTATGGACCAGTATTCTACGACATTCATAGAGAGTACGAAATCCTCAAGCAAAATCCGGAGTTTTACTTTGATATTTCGAAAAATTTTGTGGAGTATGCTAGGAAACGAATTGAATGAAAGAAGTGCTGTGATCCGCGTAAATTGTGCTAGCAAGTCCTGTGGAAAACTTCTTTATCTCTCAGTAGTGATTTTTACTTGAAACGACTATGAGAAGAGAATAAATCATATTTCATGGAGGATTATTTTAACTCGAAATGACCAATAAAACTCACAATGAGCTTTCAGGCCATACAGGAATCTCGTCAGTTGACTTCACCTGAAATTTTTGTGCATCGGAAGACATAATGTTACGTATAGGCCCTTCAAGTTCTTCCCAACTTATTGGTATTAAGGATTCGCTCCTCCAGCGAGCCTTAACAGGAAAGTCGCAGTGTGTTAAGTCAGGGCTTCTGATGGCCACTAATGAGAAATCATCATGGTCCACCTTTCATCCACAAATGTGGAAATTCAGCCGTTTATGACAAGGAATCTCCACTAATTTTTCATGTACTGATTGTTGTACTTGAGCATCAAATGTCTGAATATCAAAAAACCGTAACTTTATGATCATTACCGTATATTTGAATACGTTTGTGTGATAGTGTAGAATGTGCATCCGTGTGTAGAGTAGAGATTCCTCATTCCAAACATAATAGTCGATCTACAAAAAGGACAGTAAGGATCAAATTCCTTTGGATTACGGGCACAAGAAGTTTGAGAGAAGTGTTATAATATACAAATAAATTAGATCGATATAAGAAATCACTTCATGTCTTAACACTTTCTCGACTTTACCCAAAATTTGGGTATTATGGGTTAGCCAATTTTTGACAGTAAGCAGTAGTTTTTCGGTAACTAAACATATTGAAGGGTTGTGAACAAAACAGAATTGTTCATTAGGATCTACTCTGTCGTTGGATGGGTATAAACGATCTATGTGATGGTATTTATCTTATTTAAGAAGCCGTCATAAGAGTTCTTTGTGCAAACCCCAACTTTTCTTGCATCCGATTCGTTTTTTCGCATTCATTCTTCATAATATCGGCGGACATCTCTTTTGTTGCTTCAATTGCTGCTTGAGGATTTTATTCTTCATGAATGACATAGAATGCTGGTCGTGTAACTTGCAGTCGCGGAGGAATCCAAGCCAAGGTGTTCCATAGGGCGTTTGTTATTGATTGCCAGAGAGTATTGAGGAGGGGATTGGACCACTGCCTTGCTTATCACCTTACCATGTGTTGTTCATTACTATAAACTACCATAGTTCATCACGCAATCAAAATTTGAAAAAGTTTTCTCAATTATGCAGGGTTGTTTCAGTGGTTTGTATATACGCACATCTCCTATGATAACTGCGAGTTAGTGTAATAACCAAAATTGAAATCATAGTCAACTTGTTTACATGACCCGTCCTCATGTAAGCTGTGCTAATCCCAGCACTTTTTGCATTCGACTAATTTCTCGCATTCATCTGCCACAGAATTCTCCAGGGATTTCGCGTCTTGTGTTGGCTTTTGGTTGAGGTTTCAGCCGTCTTCATGAATATCACGGAACGCAGGTAGTGACGATCCTTCATCGCGATGTTGAGGATAGTGCAGCTAAGGCGTCTCCATGTGGGCTTGCGGAGGAACGTTAGAAGCAAACCTTGCTTTCTGCTTGCGTGCATCACTATCCATTCATTTCAATATCCGCTTGGCGATAGTCCGTTGCCACTCAAAGTCCACATCTTTGACTATGTTGAAAAATCGATTTCTTTCTCATATATTATCAGGTTCGAAAGAAAGTTCCCGGGCACTTGTGAAAAATTGCAAATTTATGCGTGAATTTCGAACAAAAACAACGATAACTATTCTCTAAAATAAAGGCCATCGTTTCCTATGACTTTCTGCCAACAGTCCGCCCGCCATGTTTCGAATCTGCTCAAAGTACCATTCTTTTGATTTCGAATCACAGGACTCTTGACATGGTTTTCAACTCCATCGAACGGTTCAAATCGAACATCCTGAACGAGGCTGGTGTTGAAGTCAAGATCTCCAGCAATGAGAAACGTTGAAACCAGCGACCACCAGCAAATTTGCTTGTTGCGCCTTCCTCTTCGTTGATTTCATCGACTGCAGCTCGCTGTGAAAGACTTTTTTTCCAATAATGACTCAATAAAACACGAACTTTGATTGTATCGTTGGACATGACGAAGGCTTACAAAGTGAAAATGAAGACGAAGGCTTACAAAGTGAAAATGAAGACGAAATATAGGCCTTCAGTGGGAAAATTCACATAAGAAACTGTAATATTCCCATGATATGCACGTGAGTTATCTCATGCTTATTGAAGTGTCCCAGAACTTTCTTTCCAGCCGGAGTATCATAAGTGCGGGACAGAACTTATTCCAACCAACATTTTTGTTTTACAGGCTATCGGTTGAGTACAAAAGTGTGAGGGAAAACAAAATTTTTGTGCCACAAGCAAAAATTATCGGTAGGAAAATGATGTCTATGAAGGTCGTGTGGGCCATTGTGAGCCTTCTTCCGGATGATCTCCATAGTGATCATATGTCACAAAAGTGTTGGAACTGGAGAGCTAGCTATCAATCATCCTATATTCTGCTATGAGTTCTAAGCCTAATTTTATGACCCTTATCAACTGAAAATCTTGGTTATAGGCGTAGCAACGGCTCACTTGCACATCACATGCGCTTACTGTCTCAGTCACTTTTACCTGCTCTTTATCGAAACCCAGTGGCTTTGAACGTGTCGAATCCTCGAAGGAGTTATAAATTTGGTACAACCATGGAGGTATGCTCTCTTGTTTTCGTCATTTTTGATTCGTCTTAGTGTCTAATTGCTCATCGCAAAGTTATAAATAGATGTCAAAAAGATAAGGTTTTTTGCAAACTTCCTGCTTTATTCCATTGTATCGCAAACATATCTCATAATTTTGTAGCAGTGCTGTTTTTTTTCCTCTATTTTGCCTACCATTGCTCAAAACAACGATCCCTGTATTGAAGTAAGCCGTTGTTAAATCATTTGTGATTGATTTTTTTGAAGAAATCATTCCAAACCAAAAAAGGTGCTTATCTTGGGCAAAGTTACGCGATATGAATTTGAGAAGCGTTTACATCAAGATCTTGATGAGGAGCAACTCAAAGCAGAGGTGAGCAGTTTTTGGTTATTCTCACTTAATGGATGGAAAGGATGGAAAGGAAAAGTGGATATAAACTTCAGTTGCGCCGTCGAGGTTCTGATTATAACCAACTTATTAGGAAACATCAAATCCATCACAGTTTTCTACAAACAATTCAGTCCGATCTCGAGTACGTTTATTTTTTTTACTTTACATTTACATCAAAAATTCCACATTGATATCTGGGATTTAGTGGAAATTGAAATCAACGTTTTTTTTTTTCAACAAGTTCCCAACATTCGAGAGTCACCACAATGAGATTCTCCTTAGTTTTTCTCCACACCCAGTCAACCACTCTTAGATATGACTTATACCTTCATTTACTCCTCACTTTCATCCAGTAAGAAACTGACCACACCTTTCATGTACTATTCATTTGTAATTGCGTTTTTCTGTTAGATATGCATAAATTGAAGCATCCTCTAAATTTTATTCTGCGCATTTTTCAATATAGTTCTTACATATCTCCGAATAATTCCATCTATTTGTCCGATAAAGAAACTTATGCATCACTTTATCGTCATGGAAGTCAACTCTTGATAAACTTAGGCTTCACACACTATAAACTTGTGCATTGATTTCAACGCATACAATGCCAAGATAATGACCGTTTTCAATCCTAATCTAACGCACTTTAGGAATCAGTGAGCTTTATTATTTGAATCAAAGTTCGTTAGAATTGACAAATCTTTGCCAATAAATAGATGCATGTCCTCTCGTTCTGCAATGGAAAAATCATGACTTGAGATTCACGGAGTGTATCTCAACTGCTTTTCATCAAACGTCGGCTTTCAAATATTGCACTGCTTAGACGGTCGTAGTTTTCGTAAACACTATGCTTTAGTGATCCATCATCTATCGTCGGTGGTTGCGACTACCACACGTATATTGAAGAATTGTGAGAATTTGAAAAGAAAATCCAGCTCTAGTGAGCATCGGCCTGGAATATCTCTGTTCATCACTCAGAAAAATATGTAAAGAATATTTCCCGAGTAAATCAATTAATTCGATACACTTTCACTGTCAACTGAATTTTATCTCCTAGAATGAATGAAATCAATCATTGTTATTTTATAGAGTATGTGGTTACAAAAAGACCGAATTGAACACAGCATAGGTTACGAAACATTTTCATGCGCTGGAAGCAATATATTTCAATGATAAACCCGAACTGAGATATAAAAATAACAGCATACGCTATTCCAATTCAAAAAGCGATCGAGCAAGGTTCCTGCTGCAATTCCGTCATTTTCACACTACTCACATCCTTTTTTTGCTGAAAAACTATATTCTGTTTTTGGACAAGAAAGTTTTACGCTTCACATCGCGAAGGTGTTGACTTTTTTGGCGGCTATGCCGTACAAGGATTTCACTATATGTACTGTCGCACACCATAGACTGTACACCTTGACTTCAATGTTTTTCTTTTCAATTTGATGTCCTGATACAGAGCTTTTTTCGGTTTTGTAGTGAGTAGACAGCTTGAAGAGCAAAGCTTGCGTTGGTCGATAAATGTTCTATCGTGCACCTGGGAAATATACGAAGAACCAATTTCGAACGAGATCAATTGCTAAAATTTGAGCCATAATCGACTATCGTTTCTAGCCTATTTTCTGTAGTGCATCATATTTATCGTACAGGGTGTGTGGGTATAAAAATACTGAGAGAGATATAGCGTAAGTCCCGAAGCACTTTGAAATTCTACCAATGTTTATATGTTAAATCATATTACCACTTACTATATACGCTCCATGTTTTAGAGGTCTTATCAGCCATAATGCCTTGGAATTTGAATGTTGTACATGATTGTCATTTAAAACTAGGGGTTTACCTATTCACTGTAATAACCATTATTATATCATTATCATTTTAGCAATTGAAAGGAAATGTCTACATTATTAATTGAGCCAACATGTCATCTGCTCTGGTAATGGGCTCTTGTACACTCCGATACACGTGTTTCGACCTTACAGTCTCGTCAGTCGGGCAAAACCCGTCGTCTTTCAATCTACCTTAGCCAATCTTCTGTGGGTGTTTTAGTCCCACACTAAGAGGTAGCGAAGACGAACGATTTACGCTGTAACTCAGGTGAAAATGTCACCGAATTTACAGTGTTGTACACTTGATTGCTCTTTGGCTGGTATCTTCATAATGTTGTGCCAGCATATCATGTGGACTGGTAATGGTCTTAAGAAAACACTCGAAATAAAAGTTTAATAGCATGGAAATACCAGCCAAAGAGCAATCGAGTGTACAACAGTGTAAATTCGGTGATGAATCCATTTGAATTGCAGAGTAAATCGTTCGTCTTCGCTACCTCTCATTGTGGGGACTGGGGCACCCACAGAGAATTGGTTGAAAAAGATTGAAAGACGACGGGTTCTGCTTGACTGACGAAACTGTAAGGTCGAAACACATGTATCAAGCTGTACAAGAGCCCATTACCAGACAACAAAACATGTTGACTCAAATAATATTGAAAAGATCTATTGAAATTTGAACGTGGTTTCAAGAGAACACTCGAAATAAAGGTCTAATATGAAAGGAAATGGTTAAACAAATTACCAGTCAAAGAGTCTTTCTTAAAGAAGTTTCTTTGGAAATAATCAAGAACGCAGAACGCTTATTTCGCTTTCATTCTTTCTTCGTATTTCCTTTCTTTGGCTGTCTTGTCAAGTATTATACAGTGTGGCAAGAAGCTCCTGAGCCCATTTAATTCGAATTACTATACTGCGCATGCCGTCTTGAATGGATTAAAACATAGTAGGTAGGTGTACAAAGTTTAGTTCAAAAATAGAATTTTTTCAGAGAAGCGGGTGTGGAGTCTAAAGTTGTACAAAGGTTTGACTACACAGAAGATGTGATTAACTGGGCTGATGCAGTGTTGACAGCAGGTGGCGATGGAACATTCTTACTCGGAGCATCTCGTATCCATCAAAGGGATAAACCTGTGATAGGCATCTGTACAGACCCACAAGGGTGAGCTGTATTTCTCTTTTTCGGAAGTTTTTTGAAAATTTCCACATAGGATTTATTTTGTTGAATATGATATCTTAACCTGAACGTTTAGATCCGAAGGGTATATGTGTTTGATGAGAAAACTTCCTAAAGAACATTTCCGATCAGCTTTGCGTCGTCTACTTGATGGAGATTTCCAGTGAGTTTTATATAGCTTGTTTTGAAAATTTTAGAGTTAGTATCTAGTTTAAGAGAATATGAGATGTACTTGTCACCTACTAAACCTTGTGTTTTTCTACAACTCTCAAACTTTTTATCCTAACTGTGTAGAAATTTTACACTGTCACGCGAGAGGTATGTAATTTTTTTCCAAAATAATTTCAATGACTTCAATATTGCTATCTCGGATACTCAGTGTGGTAACTGCGTACGTTGACAAAACACTCGAGTCTGCTTGACTCCATGATAACTTTCTAGGTAAAATCCTACTTGTTCGCTCGCTTTCTGCTCGAGATGATACCGTTGGTGAATGAAGAAGTGTTTTGTCCAATATCCAAGATTGTTGTTTTTTTAGCTACGAAAAATTTGATTCATGCAGCATATTTTGTATCTTATTTAGCTGGCTCTATCGGCAACGTATACGCATAACCCTTTCTGGCGACTCGTGCTCTGGAGTCGGAGATTCTATTTATCTACATGACCAGCAACTGAACACAGACCCAGTCACGACGCGGTGGTTGGATAGTTTTCATCAACCATCAACGTCAGGGACTTCTCTAGATGATGGTGCAATATCGAACAAAACGAAGAAAACTATGTAAGGTGACATACAGAATCTCACTTCTTTTCCTCTTGATGAAATTCCCTCTCATCAGGAGACGAACACGATCACCGCCAAAAAGAGTGACGATGCAGTTGCCTGTGCTTGCACTAAACGAAGTTTTCATTGGAGAAAGTCTTTCGTCTCGTGTTTCATACTATGAAATACAGATTGATAATGGAAAAATGACCAAGCAAAAGAGCAGTGGGATAACAATATGCACAGGTTAGTATTTGAATGTTATTTGAGGTTATAGTCCTAGGAGAATCACTTGAAATGTCTGAATTTCGTGTTCAAACCTTTTTGTATTACACAAATTTCCGGTTTTTTTCTGTCGAAAATTTTGATTCTGTTTCCTGTGTTTATCTGTATCTTATCGACTGTCACGGGCTGATGCCTTTCAAAGGCAAATTCCTACTTCGACTCCTGCATCTAAAATTGTGTGACATCTTTAATTAGAACGAAATTTAATTTGTTCTAGGGACTGGGTCGACTTCGTGGTATTTCAATATCAACAAGTTGACTGAAAAATGCGTTTCTGATTTGTTGCGAATAACATCAGATCATTGTGGAGTAAGTGATTAGAGCTAACGTGACTAACAGTCTTCAATCCTGTTACCAACAACTACAAATTATAGGTGAAGCTGCCAGCGGATAATAAACAGGTGGTGACTGAGATATGCACAAAGTTTAACCAGCAGCTTATTTTCGAACCTGACTCATTACGTATGTTTCTTTTTTTTTTTCAAAAAATACGGTAAATCTACTAGCACCCTACCTTTGACAAAAATGAAATGTTTTTTTACGCAATGGGAGGTGTTAAATTATGATATTTCAAACTCTCCATGCTGAATGGAATTTGCTTTCCACGCCATCGAGCAGTCGCACAATCAGTAGCAGATTCTTCATCAGTGCAGATATTGTTGTCATCAAAGAAGAGTCTGACATGCCTTCAAAACCCCTTCCGATTCATTAAGGCTGGTACAATGTGCAGTGACGATTTGCACCATCACCAGATCGGACAAAATTTAGTACAGAAATCGATAGTACTGCAGGTTGGAGCAAAAACAACCCAAAAGATTGGTCAACCTCAGTGGATGGTTGTTGCAAGCAATAATACCAATCTTCAAAAGTGCTCAGAGTTACACTGAACGAAAGATGTCGTCGTCTACGTATCTTTCTTATTTATTTTATTTTAGGAATGGCGTTTACAATGCGCGATCCAATATTCAATTCGACATTTTCGCCAACGGCGCCTCGTGGGTTCGCCGAAAAAATCCGCGTGAAAAGCCGAGGATATGACGCTCATTTGGTTCGAGTGATAGACCTTTTCTGGATTAGTGATTTAATTTACATTTCTAAATTTCAAAACATTTTAGGTAGTGGATGGCGGTGTTTCTTATCGATTTAATGATGGAGCTGAAGCTTTTTTAGAAGTACGCGAAGAGGACGCCCTACAAACTGTGGTTTTCAGATAGTTTCTTTTGATTGCATTCCATCTTCGGCATAGTATACAGTATAGTGTTTGAACTAAATCATAACAAACTCGTTGTGTTGAAAACCTTTTTTTTCCAAAATAGTGCCTTCTCTTCTTCGCAGGTTTCAGTTTGTTACCAGGCATGGATTTTGTCAACATTCTACCAATCATAGTGGATTTTTTGTTATCACAGGACCATGTTTCAATTCTGCATTTTTACAAGGTTGTGATTCTTTGTCTTCAATCATCTTGCCAAACATCGAATTAATTACGCTATCACGCGATGTTTATTTATGCTTTATTTCCTTAATTGTTTAGTTGTAATGCACTATCTGTTTATACTCAATTCGAATCTTGAAAACTCACTTTGTGTTTTTATTAAAAAGTTTTATAATGAGCTTATCTAGTTTTGTACATGTATAACAAGACTTCTTGTAAGCAAGAACACAGCTGTGACGGACAATAGCCCAATCACTTGGTATTTTTGCCGGAGAAATGCTAACTTTATTCGGAGACCCTTGGATTTTTCACGGAGTAGGAGAGAGCTGCAGTGTCGCTAATTCATAAAAATTATCAATCAGCTCAAAAATAGTTCTTTTGTACAAGTTTCCTCAATTAACGATCTTTCCAATGATTTTCAAGAAAGAAAGTTTTGAACGCTGTCAATTTCTGGAGTTCATGAATTCGTCATGATATTGACAGTAGGTAAAAAAGTTACGGTTATTTTGAATTTGTATTACTTGGGACTAGCCATATTTCCACATGGAAAAGCACTGATTCAACTCCCGCTCTGTAATCACCAAATCTTCTACTCCTTTGGGGCCGATGTCTTAGTATCAAACTTTCACAAGTTGACTTCCCTTGATGAAATTTCCGAAATTTACTAGAATGGCTGCTTCAGAATTTCGAGCAGAGTTCACCCAGCTAGCATTCGACGGCGTGAAAGCGCACAAAGTATCAAGGCTCTGAGTGATAGATGCGAGATGAACGAATGCATGTACTGCTGAGAGCCACGGCCACGCAATGTAAGTAGTGCTGGGGTCGACGCAATGTGTTTATGGGTTGCGGTAAATAGGATTTTCGTGCCAAAAGGCATCCTGTGCGATCATGAAATTTTTGAGGTGACATTACTCGGTTACTTTGAGGGACTGTGGACACAAAGAACCATGCGGTCATCAGTGCAATTTACGTTTGACTGATCATTTTCTCGTCGACTTCAAATCGTCGTGAATGTGTCGTTGTCAGTTTTGCTTTAGAGAAATTTATCTTCTGATTCAAGCATGCCTCACTGTTTTCACATGCCTGGAGATGGAGTCGAGGAAGGTCACCGTAAGTTTTTTTCCAAATTTGATGAGATCTCAAGTATTTTATTGATGAGAGAAAATTGTTTCAACGAATGAATATGTAAAATATCTGTTTACGAACTTGTCGACTTCCAGAAAGGGCGAAATTTAGCACGCGTTGTAATGAGTTCGCTGTTAGAGATTTTCACCGAACTCGTGGAACAGGATTGATCTTAGAGATACAAGACTAGACATCAGTGAGTACTGCAAAATCACCCTAGATAGGTTGCTATGTTCTTGACTGTAGCCGAGATTTCTCCTATTGATGAAATGTTAGAAAAAACAAATTTTCCGCTTGAGAATAAGATGTATTCACTGATCTTGAGGTACTAACTTGCCTTCATTGTCATTGGAGTCATTGTAAAAGCCAGATATGCATTCATTCACCTCAAACGAAGTTGAAAATTGAAAGGGTGCATGGCGCTTACTTAAGGGATTGATCAACGCCTATAGGGTTTACTGTACAAAAATTCTCACTATTCATTTCGGTGTGCACACCTGCCTCATTGAATCATGAAGACTGATATTAAAATCATATTATACCTTTATTTCAAGTGTTTTATTGAGACCACGCTCAAACTTTGAAAGATTCTTCTATTATTATTTGAGCCAAAATGTCATGTGCTCTGGTAAGGGATCTTGTACAGCGCGATACACGTGTTTCGTCCTCACAGACTCGTCAGTCGGGCAGAACCCGTCGTCTTTCGATCTTTTTATCCTCTGTATAGGGCTTCCGAGAGCACTGACTAATAAAAAGATCGAAAGACGACGAGTTTTGCCCGACTGACGAGTCTGTAAAGACGAAACACGTGTATCGGCCTTTACAAGATCCCTTACCAGGTCACATGACAAGTTGGCTCAGATAATAAAAGGGATCCATTGATAACACAATTACTGTGTCATAGACGAGGAAACAGTGCCGTTGTGACTAGTCACTGAATATAATTTTCGCTACTTTTACGTTTGATAACACATATTTTCAAGCCTATACCTTACGCTGGACAAGAAGATCTCATATAGAGTATTGGTAATCATTCGAAAGCTTAAATTTTCAATTAGCGCTGTATGTAGTCGTTATTTTGAGAAGACCTTTCATAACGCTGAAAATTTGAAATACAATTATGTTTCTCACGTGCATATTTCTCGTCGATCAGAGCTTTTTCGTTAGTCTATTAGCAATCATTCGATAGTGTAAGACTTATTGGTCTCAGTGCTGTGCTTAGATTTTCAAAAAACCGTTTTCCTGCAACGCAGCGCGAGGAAAATATGATTGGTTCACCAGTACGAGATACGAGATAAGATACACGAACACGAGAGATAACATAGACGAGCCTGTGTTCTTAGTCAAGTCACCGGCTTTGGGAGGGGATGGGTGGACAGGGAGTGTCGACACGAATATCCATCGATGACGCCTATGTGAGGTGTATTTGATTAGAAATTCCTAGGATAATTGAGTAGTGAGCAAATACACGGTCTCAGGCGGGAATCGAACCCGCGCTTCATACCATTCGCGTGTTCTATCGCTACACCACCAAGGCACATTTCTCCACCACTCATTCTTGAACATCTCTATGTTAGCTATCGGCCACCAACCCTTAACAGGTTGGTCGAGTATGCGACTTCTCTTTATAAACATAGTTGAGCTGACAGCCACTGTGATAATTTATACTCGAAATTTATAGTATTTTTACTGCATTCCGCAGTGTTATGAGTTTTCGCTCACCACTCATTCTCTTAAGAGTAGATCCACAGCATCTCTTCGGATTTAGGAACTGATTTTTTTTATAAATGAATGAGTAGGAATTGTTTCTCCGCTTTGGAGAAAATTCCAAATTCCATTATAGCAATAGGTGAATTGCGCAACCGATGGGAAACATGATTTCAATTTGGATATTACAGCGTTATAGAAAGGTCTGTTCGAAAAACTGGCCACGCACAGTGTTAGCATAGATTTCAAATGATTACTAACACTTTTCAAGAAAACCCCTTGCCCAGCCTACGGGGTAGGCTTCAAACTCTGTGATATCAAATGGAAATAAACCCATATTCCATTCAGTGCACCCGGAATGTTATAATGGTCTGGAATAAATGTCAACAGTAAGAATTGGATGATAAGAAAGAATAAGGTTTTGAAATGAGAATATAGCATACCCAAACAACGTCACAGTAATCAAAAGTAAATAGTGATTATCTTGGGAGTTATTTTGCCCTCCACGCTTCAGATCTTTTCCGTCAGATCCTTCACATAGATTCAACTCACTTCCTTCTCTACGATATTCTAAGTCTATGTTTTTCCTGCAGTTTGACCTACATTTCTTTTCAACGGCCATATGGTACAAAGGATTCGTACTACGTACACTTACATGGCCTAATACGACGGTACACAAATGAGGGAATTTTCTTCTTGAAAATACTTTTCATAAGATTCACCGAGATCGATGCAAAACGGCAAGGTCAGGAATGCCTAAGAGTACCTAATTCTGTAGAAAAGAAATTGAAGCTAATTTCCCATGGTTCTATACACCCTACATAGAATACTCTGAGCAATGCAATTGCACGATACGGTTAGTTCATTCTTCTGTTCAGTGGCATAATTTATTCAAATCAATCATTTACACTTGAAATAAGATTATATATATATATATATATATATATATATATATATTATATATATATATATATATATATATATATGTATATATATATATACATATCAAACATGTGCCTTTCAATAATTATCATTGAGGCTCAAGGTTGGTTTTTAAGGAATTCATAAAGGCAGTCGAAAAATTCAAGAAATTGAGGGCTCGTTTTGATCAGAGACAGGTACTGTTCTTTATATTTGATTGATAGCAAAAATTTTCACTCCTGTGATCTAATGTCACTCACAATCAAGTCATTTACTAACCGCTCCCAAAACCAACCTTATCCTTCTTGTTCAGGTATTGAAACACGAATATGAGCTACTGATTCGCTTTGAAGAGGAAACGTACCCCATATGGGGACTGTATCAGCAGGCTGTTGTCGGAAATATCAATGTTCCAAGTGAGCAGCTGCAGTTTCTGTGATCAAGCTATAAATCGCAGTAAATGAAAAAAATAGGATATTCATGTTAGACTTCCCAGCAAATAAAAATGGTAGAGTGTTTTGTGATGAAAAGCTCTTACTGGAATCGCCACACTATCTTGCAACTGAAGTAACGCTTCCATAAATTTTGATTTGTTTGATTTGTTTTCCTTTGTTTTCCTCATTCCTCGTAAATGTAGAACGGTTAAGTGGAAGTAAAAAGAGTCCCATCGTACTGTCATCAATTGTTCTTCAGAATGAAAGGGTTTTTTGTGCCGTTTCAGAGATGGATTATATGGATCCGGTTGAGAGGTCATGGATGTGGTCATGGATTAAAGGCAACAGAAAATGGCATGCTTGGAATAAGTGCAAAGGCTGGTGATAGTACTCTTTACTCTCATCCTCACCATAGAAAAAGTTGTTCTGAATCGTTGACGTTCTCATTTGATTTCCAGTACAGTTGTGTATTTTCTCATTCTATCTATACAATTGACTCTTTCGTTATTCACTGGGACCGAAGATTTACGCCTTTTCAACGCATTGGTGCTGTTCTTCGTAATCGACAGAGCATGAGTCTACCCCTGTATTGCAGTTTAAAGTTATTAGAATCCAGAAATCGCGACCATTACGGTAATCACCTGATTAAAAGTTGACATCCGTCACACTTTTGAGTAACGTCATCTCAGCATAATTCCCTAAGGTCATAGACCATATAACAAATTGTCTACAATTCTATACAACTTTCTAAAGCAGAACAACAATTACTCGTAGATAGTGAAAAGCCCATTTCCATGGAAATCGGTGACCATCTCAGTGTCGTAAAATCACTTTGTACGATATCTATATATTAGAAGTCGCATTTTACTAAATTTGATGATGATTTCACTTGACCCATAAACTAAAAACCAATTAAAATCGTTAAATTCAAGGATTAACTAAAGAAGAAGCCATGCATGCGTACATTGAGAACGTTCATTCGCTGGAAGAGCGCCTGCCTGATCTCTTAGAGGAGTGGAAAGATGATCAAGATCCACGAATCCCAGATCGAAATCGCTACGTGCCGGAAGAGGAGCGTGAAGAGGTTGAGCGCATCACGAGAGAAGCAAAACTGGCAAGACGGTCAGAAATTTTTACTAGATCTCTCATGAAATATCTGAAATAAATGATTGTTCAAAGTTCATGAGTTTATACCTTGGTTTAAATCGCATTCATTGTTTTCTGTATAGAGGCCATGTGGTCTCTTGTGTAGAAGACCCCAATTATTTGGATTTTCCCTGATGGATGACACGTTTGTCCGACGCGTTCTTCTGTTCTTCGTGTCTGTTCCAGTGCATATTTCATTTGGAACCTGAAAAAAGTGGAACACATTAGGCTCTTCAGCCTTCGTTCTATTACTTGATTCATTACGGAAAGAAAGAGGTTTTCTATCATTCACATATCAGGTGATTCAAACGAATCAACAATCAGATCAAAAGGAAGTTCAATTGTGCATGAACCCATGAAGTCCATGTCCGGAAGGAATGATTGAGTGTATCCATAAAAATTTTGAATTAGGCCTATTTCGACTATATTTCAGTCAACGAGATGCAATAAAACGAGCAGAGGAGGAGGCGTTAGGAATGTGGGACGAATGAAGACCGTCGTGTGAAATTAGGAAGATCGAACTAACTTAGCATTTCCTGACAGCATATTTTGAGCCTTTCATGAGATCGTTTTGAAGCGTATTAGTGCTCAACGTACGTCGTTACATAACACTATAAACATGTTTCAGTGTTTTGCAGTGACTCAACTCATACTATAATACTTAGCGGACACTTTTATTGTCATTGATACGTTTTTTTCACCAGTACAATATTTTATTTCTTCGCAATATACAGCTTTATTCAAGTGCTATCGATCATCATAAGTTCTATCCTTCATTATTCACCATTTTGCTGATTGTACAATTTCTGATTTCACATTTGCACAGAGTGTCATCTTGTGCAAGTTAATTTCAGATCGATTACAAAGCTCTCAATAATCGCTCAGTGTACTAACACATAAATACATATGAAAAAGTTGAATTCAGACGATTTTTGCCTCAAGTGCAGAGAAAAACTCACGGTAGCTACGAGAGATTTTTTTCGGTTCTATTCGATTATGAAAGACAGATGAAAAGCCGATCTCATCCGCTGAAGGGGAACTTTTCCCAGGAGTGAAAGTATCCATTCAAAAGCTGAGACTACATGCTGCAGCCCCAACTCGCCGGCTTTCGAAAAAGCCTTTCCTTGACGTTACTACAAAAGGAGATTTCTTGCGTTGTATAAGCTCATATTTATCGCCGGACCGAGCTCCTTTTCAAATTATTAGTAACTAACCGATAGCATAATCGCTTCTGATCTCAACGCTGCACTTATATCTTAAAAGCACCGTTTCTCTGTTATGCAGCAGGTAAAGTAAGTTGAATTTGCATGCATGGGCAAGGAGTCTTTGGCCAATTCACGTGGCCTCGCGTGAGGCGGCCACGTTCGATAACGCTATGATCATCGATTTTTCGGGCATATGAACGCGTGGAGAAGAACCGCGTCAGTAGTTCACGTGGCCGCCTCATGCAAAGACACGTGTGCTGGCCAAAGACCCCAGTGCTTATACATGCGTATTCAACTTATTTTACCGGTTGCGTTGCAGAGAAACGGCCCTTTCAGGATATAAGCACAGCGTTGAATGAGAAGCAGTTACGCTATAGATTGATTATTAGTAGTCCAAAGAAAGAGCTCTGTCTGGCGAGAAATATACGCGTCTGCAACGCTAGAAACTGTCGCAATGTCAAAAAAAGGCTTTTTGGATAACCGGCGACGTGGGACTGCAGCCTGAAGTCGCGGTTTTTGAATAGTTACTGACACTTTTGTGAAAAATTTCTTCCAGCAAATGATATCGGTTTTTCGTTTTTCCCCTCGTAACTGAATAGTACCTTTTCTCCTCTGTACTCTGACTATTCTCTGTTTCATTTGCCAATGAGATCGGGCATCAACAAGTCGTAGAACTGGCAGGATCTCGTAATGGGAGCATTTCCAGCGCGTCGTTTTCACTCTAGTACGAAGTTGTAATCAATCAAAGTAAACCATAGTTGTTTGATCACTGTCAGTTCTAAACTGTATACTTTCTCTATGCTTTACAATTGAGTTTGCTATTGGATGATACAAAATTGATCGTATTGTAGTTTAACACTCAATGGGCAATTCTTTGTCGAATGTCTGAGTTGTTTTCACGCTTACGACAAGTTATTCTTGTCATGATATGCAAATTTATTCAAATACTGACTATTTCCCTAATTCAATATTGGTTCTAGGCGTCGTTTTGTGCCACCTAGTTTTGCAATCGATTCTAAATTCTCGTTAATCACTCGATGTTTTTCTACATAAAATTCATATCAAAAAGCTGAAATTACGCGGCGTTACATTTAAATGGAGTCAAGAAAGTCTACGGTACTACTTAACTTTTTTTTCCTCGCTATTCAAACTACTTTCCATGTCATTTGTCATGTGATGTCCGATTCTATCAACTTGTAGAGCCACTAGGAATTCACATAGGTGCACTTTCAAGACATCGCTTTCTTTCAATTCCAATTCGGGATCAAGTATGTTATTCACGGACAAATGGAGAAACGACCCCTTTTAATGGACAGGAATCTTTTTTAACAATGTTAACATATTCTTGAGAGAATTGAGTGGTGAGCAAAAACACGGCCTCAGGCGAGAATCGAACCCGCGTTTCATCCTATTCGAGTACACGTGCTCTACCACTACAACACAGTGGTCTCCGAATAGGATGAAACGCGGGTTCGATTTCCGCCTAAGGCCGTTTTCTTGCTCAGCACTCATTCCTCTTAGAAATATATGAATGATCTTAACACTGCGAAAAATGCAGTAATAATACTAAAAATTTCGAACAGTATTAATATATCTAGCTTTCATAAGGACTAGAGATGGCATAAAGAGATATCAAGTCAGGGTCGCTGTCCTCAAGACAAACTAATAAATAAGACCTACCTATCGACCATGTTCAAACTCGCTTCAGAAATGTAACTTCACACGTATACCACTCGGGATGCCATACCAGACCTCTGGAACGCTTGAAAACACTCTATCACACTATATTGAATTTCTTAGCGAGGTTTTAAACATAGTCGATTAGAAGGTAATGTTATACGCTTTGTTAACAGCCGTGAGCTATTGACTGAAAAACAGTCTAGCTCGCAACATCAAGTGATTTCTTCATTTGGGCTACATTGTCACATCTTCGGCGCCGACTGCTATTAGTACCAGGGGTGAGCTATAGGGCATGTGGTATTGATGAGGCGTGCGTAAACTCCAAAACGAACGTATTTCACTTGAGATTCCATATCACACCTCTTGAAAGGCTTGAAACGTCCTATCAGACTATACCAAGATTCATATCAACTTGCCGACCAAAAAGCCTAAGAGTTAGTGACCTTGAGACCCAGAATGAAACCAGCGACCAGTGTATAACGCAGTGCCCCTTTAGCCGCTGCGCCACATGTGCTCTAATTGACTTATGATACCATAGAAATCTGGTGGTTCTGAATGCTTTATTCCATCGTTCAACCAAACTTTTCAGCTCCCTTAATCGATGTTTTTTATGAGCGAGCGAGATCACAATGAAGTCTAGCAAATTTTATCATTATACCACTATAATGAAGTGTTCATTTTCATGTCACATTACACTGAGATGTGCATATTAATTTATTCCAAGTGAAGCGATGACTTATGAATAAATCATCCCGCATTCAGCACTATTTTTGAAAATCCAGTTTCTTATTGATTCCACAAAGGTGCTTGACGAAAGACCGAAAAGAAAAGACCATATCATGCTGTCGAAGTCACTTGCTTCGAGTTTAGCTAAAAAATAAAGCATGAGTTGAAAGCAAAAGTCGCAAAAACCAGATCAAGAAAGCGAAAAGTTCAAATGCTGTTAGGAAACGGTGGCTGGTTACAATACACCAGATGAATTCGAATAAAGTTTAGGTTAAAGCTGAAATTGTATTGGCTAAGAAATCAGAAACTGACCACGCCCAGCATCCTTCCAGAGTTCAGCTGCACAATATTCTCGGCGATCTCACTAGCTACTCTCCGCTGAGCGTCAGTCGTTGATGCTCCCAAATGGGGAGTACAGATTGCTTTCGGATGATCGACAAGACCGCGATACTTGGGCGGTTCCTAATAAATGAAGAGTCATGAATACTTACAGTGTTTTCAATATACTACTTCAATTTGTTCTCTTCTGCATCGAAGGAAATATGATGTTAGGTCAGAAAAATTTTTTGTGTAACATTTATGATTGACAGATTCTGAAAAGCTTTCCTCAACGCGTACAAAAATGCTCATAGTCAGTATGCGCCCCACAGACGGAACCGGGCGAAATTTTTTACTAAAAAAAATTGCAAACACGAGGGAAGATCATCTCCATTACATTCCTCTAAATATCACTCACTATGGATCCATGGAAAGCTTAGAAGAAAGTATGATGCTCAGCGAATCCCTAGATTGAGGAGGACCCACGGGGTACACTTGCACGCGATATGGAAAAATGGAAGTGCTGCTGGTACCCGTTCGAGTCACTCGATCAACGAGACGACAGGTGGTACAGGTGATGGATCTATGTTGCCGCGTTCTCCCCTGTTTTCATATTCTTTGTCCCTCTAATACTAACCCTATCTCTGAATTTTCAATCCCATCACTGATGTTAAGCTCCTATTTCGCTGAAAATATCCTCAGTTTGTATGATCATGTATTTGTCAAAAACCGTTTCTTTCCGGAAAAAAAATTGCCAATTGATTTAAGGAAATGCTCAAAACTTCCAGACATAGAAAACGAAGACGGTGCTGAAGAAAGCGAATAATTGAGCGTAAATTATTCTGAGGAAAAAAGAAAGACAACGATGATATTAGATAACAGGAGCTATGAAAGTAATTGCCCACGGATATATGATACCTAAGAAAGCCTTGTCCCATACCTCTAGAAACACGTCAAAAGCAGCTCCTCCTGCTTGGCCAGAGTTCAGCGCCGCCACAAGGTCCTGTTCGTTCACAATACCGCCGCGAGCGACGTTGACGATCCGCACTCCTTTCTTACATTTCATCAAAGCTGAAACCTTTAAGTTTCTCCAGAAATTCTCTAGAGAGTAATTAGTCTCATAATCACTTTCAGCATTAATAAGATTTTCCGTTGCCGGAAGCAGTGGCACATGCACAGTGATAAAATCTGCTTGAGGCCAGATCTCTTCCAGTGGAAGCAGTTCGATATTTTTCGCTGCTGCTGCCTGAAACACGACGATAAACTGCTATGATAGTTTACCGCCAACATTTTACTCTATGTGTCAAGCACGCAATTGCGATTTCGGCAATATGTAAGCAATACTGAGTTTTCGGGACGCCGTGGCCGAGTGGTTGTGATGCTCGTCGCGGGGCGCATGGAGCAGAGCTCTACCCCCAACACTCTCCGGCAATCAACAAGAACGTTGTATGGAATTTCACAGCCAGGCTATCCTCGAGATTGCAAGGAGATGTGCTCGACCAGTATTCTACGTCATTCAAGAAGACGAAAAACGAAACGAGTGCTAGAAGTATTGGGACCCGCACAATAAAAATATTGTGATGACGGGTTGTGTAAATAAATGATTAAATAAATGATTTCGTTTCTAACTGCGATTGTGAGTCATGCCTCACTCTAATTTATTCCTTTTACATCAACAACGTCTTCTGAGTGCTACACTTTATCCCTTCAAATCTTATGCTATTCAAGAAGATGAGGAAAATTATCAGTAATTTTGTCAATGACAAATAACTGTGAAAAATAATAACAGACTTCTTTTTTTATAATTGGATCGTATCCAATGACTCGCATTCCGAAAGCTTGCATTCGTACTGCCACTTCTGTACCGATTCTTCCCAACCCAATGACAGCCAAAGTTTGTCCAAATATCTGAAGAGACCATTCTTAAAAAAATTTCAATAAACAGTGTGTACCACGGAATGGATGGAAATGTTCTATGAAGCGACATTTAATGATGGGAATTTATTGTATCAGGAAAATATTTTTGAAAAATGCTAAGATGATTTGCGTGTCCAAGAAGTTTTCGCTACCCTTTATCTCTTGGACAGATAACCAAACGTTAATTTGCCACAAAAAAAGTTCTTTGAAACTGGAATAGAACGACTGACCTTTTTATCTACAAGAGTGCTTACTGGAAACGCTGTAAGATAAAAAAAAATTGATCGTGAGCAAAAAACAGAAAGGAAAAGGAAAGGATAGTAGTCCAATTTGTAGGATCCTCTCTAGTTTCATAAAAGAAAAGAAGGAAAATGATATGATACCATGAAGGAGAACACACCTCCTCTCCAGTGAATTCCTTTCTCGTCCATTTCCCAGCTTTCATGGAGGCGTAGGCATGCGGAACATGTCTTGTTAGACACAGTATCAAAATGCAAGTGAGTTCAGCGGCGGATCGAGAGTTAGCTTCTGAAATTATGATTCCTCGATAACTGACATATAGAACGGTGTGGGATGTAATCCTGGACTATCACTCTGGAGTAGAAGATAGACAGCATGTGCCCATTGACTCATTCGGGGCGTTAATAATCATTCGAAAGCTCGAATATCAATGATTTCGGCCTTGTTATCGTTTTCTAAAGAGCCTCAGTGCACCGTGGGCAAATAAAATAATGTTACGCTTCACAATCGAAGCGCATTTTCTGCTCGCCTAGGGTCTGTAGATGGCTCTTTAGCAAAAATTCAATATCCGTTTAATAGCATAAATCTTGGGAATTCTTAAACTGAACCTGATTTCCAAAAATCCCCATAAAGTGCTGTAGGCACAGGAAGAAGATCTTGTGTTACTCTCGAAGTTTTCCTCGCACGTAAGAATTGTACATGGACCATAGCATATGAGCGCATAGAGAAATTACGGAGTATCAGAGTAAGACCCAAAGCATGAAGTTTATTGAAAACGGAGAAAAAGCTTTGATTGAATAGTGAAAATCATGCGCCTTTTATGAACCGAGCTGCGTGACCGACCACCTGCCGTCGATTCCGGGTTAACCACAAAAAGTTACCAGAAAAAATATGTCGCAACAGTTTAGGAAGTTGTAGAAAAATAAGGGAAAAAGTTGAGGACTGACGAGGTGTATTCATCACAAGTACATCATATTGCGTTGCTGCTTCGACATCGATATTATCGACACCTGTGCCAGCCCTTCCTACCAGCTTCAGGCGGCCACCTGCACCTAACTTGATGAGATTCTTTGTGATCTGTAAGTGAATAAATTAGCTAACTACGTATACCTATAAAATGTGATCTTAACAATATCAATGTGTTGATGTGATATGAGCGTAAGAGAGTGGAATGATTACTTACTTTACTTTAATGAATATCATGACTATGAAAGAATGATTGTATAATTTTCTTGCGAGAAAAAATTTACTTTGTTTTTTCTTTTGCTTTATTTTATTTTCAGAGATTTGTTTCACAAATACTAGTCAACAGCAACTGAATCTGCAACACTGCCGATCTAGTAATTTATTTTACTAAACGGCACTTGTAAATCGTGTGTCGTCGTCTGCTCTATGTATGGGATTAGATTCCCCTCGAGAAGGTTGGGTAATGACGAAAGGCCTGTCCGAGCGACGAGGCTGCCAAGGCCGAAACAAGTGTATCGGGCTGTACAAGTGCTCATAACAGACCACATGACATGTTGACTCAAATAAAAATTATCAGTTATACTGATTTTATTATTTAATATTAGTTCTTCACAAAAATCTTGGCACTAGAGAAGAAACACCAAATTTATTGCCACAAGTAACTCAAAATAGTTATCAACACTATTCAAAGTATTGCCATCAGCCTGAACACATTTGTCCATACTCGCCGCATCACGGCCACGCAACGAAGCATTTATCGCAATCTGCTGCTTCAACGAGTACAAAATGGGGGTTGCTGCCAGCCGGAGAGACGATCAACGTCAAGCGCTACTGTGAGCACTTGTACCGCTGCAATCGGGTCCTGTCACGTCTACGTCGCCGCCAGTCTCATCGTGCTTCAAGACAACGCAAAGCTGCATGTCGCCAAATTGACAAAGAGGAAGTTGACCTAACTGGACCGGTAGTAGTTGCTCGATCATGCGCCGTACGGTCCTGACTTGTCCTCCTGACTATCTCGTCTTGCGGTAGCTGGAGCACATCCTGTTCAAGAAGAAGTTTCGAAACATCGTTCGTTTGCGTTGAGGAGTGGCAACTTTCTTTGACCCTAAGGATGACGATTTCTATGAGCGCGATATTCATTTGTTGCCTGAGAGATGGGAGAATTGTGTTCGGGCTGATAGCGCGTCCTTTGAATAGCGTTGTTAAGCAGTTTTTATTATCTCTGATTAATAAATTTGGTGTTCATTGCTCTAAGGTCAAAACTTACGGGAATACCTATTTACAAGTTCATTTCCACGTCACAATCGCTCTGAAGTTATCAAACTTCAAGTTGAATGTTCTGAAAATATCCCAAACGAGGATTGTCTTTCCATGGAAGAGGAGTTCATTTGAGAAAATTATCTTAGTTCGTACCAGAAAAACCTATCGTTACCTAACGGTAAATCAAGCCTGATTCTCTTAGTTGATAAATTTTTAATTCATCAGAAATATGTATTTACAAGAATGAACGAGGAAATCTAATGTCAACAGTTTTGAGCAGTACCGTCGTCGAACTGCGTACTATCACAGCATCATGGACAGGCAGAGACTCTTTCAAATCATCAACTGACTGCTTCGTCTTCACGGTCACCTAGAGATGTCAAACGTAGACGTCATGATTCATGATGTTCAATTTTTTCACAAAATCGTACCTCAATGCCATTAGCTCGTAGGATATCTATACATTCTTGTTCAATGTCATCAGCGATGAGCACTTTTTCGATCTTCATGAGTGACCTGAAAAACGAGCATTCACAACGGATTTGTCAATGGTCACCATAAAGACCGTCTTCAACAAGTGCGCTAAAAGTTGGTGTGGATAATTCACTAGTACCTGGAGATGGAACGCACGAGTTTGACAAAGAGGAGCAATGAATGTAACAGGACTCAAAGAGACTGTTTTTTCAAGATTGTTCACCTTGGAATATGATACTTATAGAGAGAAATTAGTATAACAAAACGAGCATTTCACAAAAAATGCCTTCAAGTGGTCAAGCGTTGAAGTGATCATATAGAATCAGATATTCCAATAAATAATTGCACTCTTGAGTTCAATATGTTACCTGTCTCAAACGAAATGTATGATCAAAAAGGTGAGAAGAATTTTCTCTCTATGCTCGAGATAGACGGGCCGAAAGGTTTCTCGGTCAATAACACATTACTCGCCAACCCATTGTGGATCACAAGATGATTTCCGTCTTATGACTGCATTTTGTTGCCAAAAGAGCAAACATTTCTGGCGCACCTTCACTATATGGTGGGTTTCCACGTAAGTAAAACTCCCTTTCAGCCATAGCGACAACATCGAGGGAATTAATCTTATTCTCCAATTCTTAATCTAACGTCTAGAAGTCTAGATACACCGTCACGCCATGATGAGGTAGGAGATTATCGAAGGTAACTCAAAATTATAGTTCTCACGATTTGCTTCATTTTAGAAGTAAGTGGTAATTTTACTACATAACACGATTAGGCGATTTCGATTGTATGCGTCGTTTTGACAGTAGTTGTTTTCGAGAATTCTAGTGTTTTTACTCCTTTTTCGTAAGTGATTGCTGATGGACACAGTTAGAACATAGCTGAGAAAAGGCAGCACAAAAGCCTTAGTCGTGGCACGCCCTGACTATGGAGAATTTAGATGTACATAAGCACGTTTACAACAGTGCTCAATGGAAATGATCACTTGTAAGTGAAATGAAGGTACAGAACAATAATGTGAAAGGGATTTAAGAGACAACAGAGAAATGATTGGAAAATGATTATTCTCTGAACTGAAGAATATCCTATCATGAAAACATGGTGAATTATATAACGCGTGATCTGGACACTACAGTGTAAGGTGTAAATACCACAGTAGGCGCGGCTAGTGACCGATATGAATTAAAAATGGGTCATATTTTCAAGCTCCATTTAGGTGTAAAGAACCCTTTCCCTGAGTTTTTCGTTATCAGCAAGTAGCTTAAAAACACAGATGTGGCATCGGGCGTGGAAATCCCTGTTCTGAATCAAGATTTATATAGTAATTTTTCGAAGAGGTGTATTGACGAGTATAATAGAGGCCAGCTGACCATAATGTCAACTTTAGTCGCCATAATAGATTTTGGTAATTTTACAAATCTGCTTCCTATACAGTGCTGAAATAATGGTTCATCAGATGCAGAACATTTCCAAATGCTTATAGCATTGTTTTGTATGGTGGTAAAACATAGTAAATAGCCCACTACATACCATTCGACTCCGAAGTACGATAGAATAAAGTCCACTTTACAATCTTGCCACGTTCGTTAGCCCTCAGGTTCTCTAACTATGGCAAAAGAAACATTTATTGTGAAAAAATAAGCAAGTGTAAAATCGAAATTTAGGCCTTCTCCTTTGATACTTGCGACAAAATTAGGCACCGCCACAGTGAACGCAGTTATTCCTTCGTGACTCAGTGGCACGCTATGTAACCTTATGACTTGTCTCCAGGAGGCCGGACACGTGAAAAGAAGAGTCCCGGTTTGAGCTATAGAACGCAACAAATTATAGAATCTATTCGAGTGCAGTTGTGTATTAATTGAACTTAGTGACGAATGCATGGAAAAATTCACTAGAGCTAAACTCAAGGTTTCCATCAGTTATTGTTTTTGTTGATGAGGATAGCTTAAAATACGCAAACTTTCTTCGCAACAACCAGTTCTAGAAAATGGAATTAAGGCTGATTGAAAAAAAATACTCAAGAAGAGACGTTGTTTTTCATTTTAAAGCTGTAGTAGAGAGCAATGCAACCGATATTATCAGTTAAGGGTTGCTCAATAGGGTAAAAAAACTACTTCACCGACCACCTAAAATCTATCACGTGAACAGGAGTGATTTTAGATAGCGGACTGTAAGGAAAAAATAATCGATTTTCAAAGGTGTTGTCTTTCCACGGGATTTTATTATGCTTTGCAGAAGCATACCCACAATGAATAAAATAACTACCTTAAACAAACAATTCAAAAAAGGAGGTGCCTAGGCAAGGATGAAACGGAAATTTTAGAGTATGAAAAATATTCAGAGTAGTTGAGGTCCAGTTCAGTAATGAAGGTCTCTTCAAGCCATCATAACAAAATACTTGTACATAAGTAGTGTGAAGAAGATGAATTAAAGTGAAGAAGATTCAGGAAGACTGTTTAGCAATCAACTGATTAATATCACAGGTCGGGGGTGCGGCATAGATAAGCACTTTCCTGACTAATCCTTTACATTCCTAATAGAATTTTTGGATGTTCAATAAAATAAGTGGCAATTATGCTTCAGTCCTCATTGCCCCATTGCATCGCTGCAGCTGTCCCCAATACATCCACATTGCCAGTAAGTACTGTTCATCCGAGCAATCAAGTAACTAAGACGTATAATGAATGTAAAGAATTATCTAGGAATTTTGGGGATCACGAAGCAAGAGAAATCGTGAATTGCACAAGAAGTTCAGGAGCACAAAATGGACAATCATATAATAAGTTATAATAGTGTAGCAGCATCACAAAAGCAGAAAAACTAATGCATGACAAAGTGATACTCGAATACTTTCATCCATACTTTTGACTAGAATTAATCTTATTGAGAGGTATTACTGAGATTAATGCTCCAAAATGAATGATCAATTGCGAATATAATAAAGAATGAAATGTGGGGAAGGAAACTCTAACTTGCTATGACTTACGAGGAACTATCTAATGGAAAGGAGGTCAATGAATGCTGATGTGGACGAGACATGAACCGGTTGGACTTGGTCATTTTCGGCAAACCTTTGTTCATATGTAGATCCTCATCCACAGAAGACTTACATTGCACTGCGATAGGCTTGTTATCAACCTGGAGGGCAATGCTTTTGATCAGTAGGTGGTTTATCCGAGAGTTCCAACAAACGATAAGAAAGAAATAGGCAAAGTTCACAGTATGAAGGCAGTGTGACATAATCGGATCACATTTAAGAAATTACCAAGGAAGCGGAAGGTATTTTTTTATGGGGACCATTTCACGGCAGGCTATTGAAAGGCAACTTGATTTTTATCTGTGACATGAGCTGAGTTGATGGTCCAAGGTCGTGGTCTGATGTGCGAACAATCGCCGAAAATATGCCCGCTCATATCAGTCTAGGTATGTCAAGGTCATTCCCCAACGGCAACTCTAGCGTCTCGTCCTTTCCTGGGTTAACTGAAATGTTGGCAACGTCAGATCAGGTAGATAAAAGCAATAGCAATAAATTGTGGATAGTGAGCAGGACACTGAGATGTAAGCTTTGGATATTGAACACTGTCCATGACATAGAGGCGCGAGGATAAGGTAGCTTACGTTGACCTATAACCCTGAAGGGATCGACCTGTTAGGGTCGAAATGAATTGAAGACATTGCATATGTTGCAGCGGATCTCTAATCCTACTGTTGTGCGCACCAAATCATTGAAGGTTTCATCAGATCTATCCATTTTCTCAGTATTATGACTTTACCTTTCTCTTGATTACTGTGTCTCGGTGATCAAATACAAACGTCAGTTTGATATTGCACCATTGATTTCACAATAGCTAATATTTCAGTGTGTTTTGTCTTTCGTTTCGAGTGTTTTCCTAAGACCACCGCTCAAATTTCAATATGCCAAATAATCATTTTTTAGCCACGCATGTCATGTGGTCTGTTAAAAAGGGCTGACTTATAGAGCCCGATATACATGTTTCGACTTTGCAGTCTCGTCAGTCGGGCAGTTACCCTTTCTCGCCTTCTGGTAATCTCTGTGGGTGCGTCTTCCCCACACTATGAGTTAGCAACGACGAATGTTTTACACTCTATGTCTAGTGAAATCACCACCTAACACAGAATGCTGTACACTCAGTTGCTCTTGGTTATGCACCACATGACTCGACATTACGTGTACCAAACTATGGGTAACCCAACTCTACTCGCATTCGATTCGTCTCATCGCATCCATCATCTACGGCCTTAGAAACACTAACGTGTGCGTTCGGCTTTTACTAGAGGATATTTTCGCCTTCATCACCATTGTCGTTTTAATTTGCTGCAATATTATTTACAATTAATCTTTATTACTAAACAAGATCAGAAATGATACAACGGATACTTAAAGTGTTTGGAAGAGTCAAGCGAGAGTTATTGAGAAGACATCTTTCCCACACTCCACAACATCTCCAAAATCAAGCTATCAGTTAATTATAATCACATCACGGATAAACTTTTGTCTACCACGAAAATCCATTCCTTGAGGGGATACGTGCAAAGGTGACGCCTCGACGTCAATGCGTTAGAGTCTTATGGGTTTTTTGCACACTACAAATTCCTTGATACGACATACTCGGCAATATGCAATCTTTTTGCGAAGATAAAATCCTCCATAACTCTCAGTTCTAGTATTCAGGTAGCAGCGTAAGCCCTGTAACAACCCAACCAACAAATTTCTACAGTCTAGATGACTAGTCCAAAACTGAAGCGTAGTGAGCATTTAGCTGGAACAGTGCAATGAGCACACCCATACATGGCCATTTCAATCAGTGTTGCAAGAAAGTGGCTCCAAAATAGGCCAGAAAAGAGCATACGTTTCAACACCGAGAATTATCGTCTGAAACGTAAAGCGGCGTATTTAACAAGTGTTGCACATAGTTCTGGAAAAGTCGGATTTCATTGCGCTCTTGTAGGAACCATGAATTAACGCAGAAAAAAGTTGTAGCGATTTCGCTTCTGATATATGATTCATTGAGTCTCAGTCACGGTCGATAAGAAGAAATCGGCAGTCGATTGAAAAAACCTCATTTATTCGACTCTGATTATATTTCAGAGCAGGCATATTGCCAATTTTCTAACAATCCGAAGAGTAGCACTTCGTGAGGTTGTCTTACTCTTCAATCTATAAATTACACGGCATACTGTTCATATTATCTTTTGTATTATAGATTTGTACAAGGCTATTAGATAAGCTCTTATTGCGGATAACTTCTTCGTGCCATCCCTCCTCAATATAGTGAATATTGATACTTATTTCTGTATCATATTAGTAATCAGAAATTGTTTCTTACGATGTGAATTTTGATACTGGCAGCGAATCCATCTATACTAACCTGATCAAAAAATAATAGAAGAGAGATTGATCAAAGACTATTTGTTTTTCATCGGTTTACCCCATAATTTCGCACTAATGTTTGACTCAGCTTGCTTTTGATCTCAAATCGGAGTATTGCCAAAAGATTGTGGGTTGCTGGAGATTATTTCAGTGTTTTAGCCAAGAGGAAGGTTTCAAATGGGTACGCGCGCCGCAAGTACTGAGAACGAAAATGGATCAGCGTCACCTACGCTCACTTACTTTTTTCGATTGTATTTTAGAAACACGTGCGAGGATGGTGGCCGGGAAGACCAATAGTGCGTTTCGTCCAGACAAAACTATCGATCGGACAGTGACCTACTACTTTAAGCGCTTCCACGATGGTGATATGAGCTGCCAGAGTCAACCTCACCCTAGCAGGGTCACTTTGATGAAAACTCTCTCCACCATGAGCTTGAAGTGCATCCGCAGTTAGTACCAGAGATTTGAAGCTGGCTCTCATATGGAATGGGTTGTTGCAGAGTGATATTCCGAGAGACACATCATGCATTGATCGACTACGACTTCACTGCAGATTATGCACTAGAATTTCTGAGACTGGCAAGACATACTATTTTAAAAATTCCTTGACAAGCAAGCAAACAATTAATGTAGACGTTTATGGATGACCTTCTCCGGTTTGTCTGCAGCGGTGCGAGATAAGCATCCGAAACAATTCAGTGTGCCCTTCGCCATGATGATGCTAGACTTCATATAGCAAAGCCGATTCGCCACATTTGGGAGAAATGGGCTGAACCATTATACAACATCCAGCGTATAGCCCTGTATTACCCCACCAGATTATCGCCTCATTCAGGCTGAGTACCAACATCTGTGGAAGAAGAAATTGAAGTTTGTAAGCAGCTCAAAGTGACCTCACCGACTTCTTCAATCGCTAGCCTCAATCTTTCTTAGAGAGAAGTACACTTCCTTCTTAACAGTTTTAAGCTAGTTATCTTATCAGGTCAGCCTGCGCAACTCAATTTTCTGACGATTCGTGGCTTACTTCAAAACACTGATAGCCGTGCAAATCACCACCCAACAAAATTTCTATAGCATTTATTTCTTTGAAAATTCTGAAGAATACGAACAAAGAGAATGATTTTTATCACTACTGTCCCCCCAAAAAATTATAAGAACATTTGAGAATAGCCTATTTCGGCATGATGCAGAGCGCTTCGTCTTGGCTGCATTTGCATCCGTCGCACTTGCAATCATCGTCTTTCTTACACGGATCTCCGATTGTGTAGATGATTTCTCCAATGACGCTGCCACTATAATGTTCCAGTTAGTCAATTTTTCTTAAGCAGTTTTACAAAATGAGAATGACGTACGGAGGTGAGTATTGGCAGACAACAACACCCTTGCCCGAACACAACGTAACACCACAGCCAAGTTTGTATGTACTTTCCCACGCGATCTTAAAATAAATTTCATCGCAACTTTTGGAAAAAAAGAGTTTCTTAAATCAAGGATACACACCTGGGCAAATCCGGCAGTAGGGTTACTTTGGCCTAGTCTTTTTTCTGTGAAGAGGTTATCTGCTGGGGATCCATGTTGTTTCAATTGACCGAACCACGAATTGATTGCCTTGAAAGGCATTATTTCATTCAAGGTTGGTGTGCTTTTATTAGAGTACGAGCTTTATCGCAAAAAAGTTGGCACATTACTCGCATATTATACAAGGTTAATGAAATCTTAACTTACTTCAGTAAGGAGAAGATTCAACTCTTTCTTTGGTCTGTATACTATATAGTCGTTTTCGCCCTCGTCACTTTTTGAGCGTTGCATTGGGCATTTCTTCACATGTTCGACGGCAGATGCCTCGAGTGTGCAATCGTAGATCTGATAACAAAAAGTGCTGACAAAAAGTCACATTCGAAAAAATTTTGTGAAAGAACGCTTGCCCGTAACCCTGACCATTTTGAGCATTTTAGCCGCTTTAGGTGTTTTGCGATCAGGAGCAAGTTTATTCTCAGCCAAGCCTTTAGCCACCTGTGACCTATAGTACAAGTAAAGATTTTGTGAAAACAGGAGAAATTGACAATATATGATTGAACACACGTGAAATTACTTGCATAGTCAACGAAATGCTTCATGGGTTATAAAAAGCATTACCTGAGTTTATTATGTTCGTTTACAGCGAGGTTCCTCAGTTCGTCAGTCATATTATTCGTCAATTCCGGACATAAACTTCCTTAAAATTAATATTAGCCGACTGACCAAAGAAAAATTTCGACTAATTCAATGTTTCCTGGAAAATAGGAGGCCGTTGTTCACTATATAGTCACATTAGCCATCGATTGGGTATATCTTGTCTTTTCAGAGTACTATAGAGATCATGCTGGGTGCAACCTACTGGCCAAATACCATCATCAATTCAGGAAAGCTAAGACAAAGTTTGATCATATTGGAAATGAAACAACTCTCACAAATGCTGGCTGCATTCTGTAAATCACCCATTAAATATTCCATGTGGAAATTGGCCATACAGTGAACGCATAAATGTGTAACGAACATTAAAATACACAACATTACATTAAAATATCAAGCTATCCAGATCCCTCTATCCCTAGATATTCTACGAAATCAAGCGTGATGAGGTGGATCTCCTTCTTGCTGTCGGACGTTCTGTCTTATCGATGTCTCTCTTGTTCCAAAGTTTAAACAAAGCAGACCATCGCATCTTCCGCGCGAAATTCCATTCTTCGCGAGGAGAGAAATCACCAAATTCAAAAAACGAAACCCTATAACTATCATGAATTGGGATCCATTCAAATCATTAGTCGGCTATCGAGAGCATGTCGATGATAAGAATATAGGCAAAAACACGACCGGCGGTTCCTTCTGATTAGGACGAAAGGCTGTGGAAGTTGGAAAAAGCATTTGTAAAGCCCACCGGAGCTTGGCCATTAACAGCAACACGATCTATAGACTTCGGAACCTTGAATTGAAGCTGGAGCTTCCAGAAAGGCAATGAAAAGAATCTTTAACGATTACTGCTTGGATCTTTTTGATAGCCACGTCCTCTTACGCCTCTTACGGTCATATGAAATAAAGATAATGGATTTGCCGTCCTGCCATTCTTTTCAAAAGTCGACGTGCTATTTTGTCGGCGAAATCAGAATAACACCTGATTCAGACAATATGAGACCTGAACACACGAAAATCTTCCCCTACTTCACATCAAGGTACTGACAGGACTCTTCACAGATTCCTATCGAAATGCAAGGTTTCTAGCAATGGGAAATCAGCAAAACCGTGTTGCAGTTTAAAAAAGAGGACCTTTACAACATTAAAAATATTGCCCAATCTGCTTCCTGTTAGGGTTGCAAAAAGAAATCAGTACTATAAACTACATAAACACGATAATAGGAGTCATGGAAGTTCTGCGAGAATTTAAGCGACTGCGCTGCCTTACATTAAAAAAATTGGAGAAGGCCCTCGTTTCAGTCGAAGCAGAAGAACTTATGAAAGCCTTTAACAACTAGGGTATCTCTACTCAGTTCAAATTATTTTCGTGAACTGTATAAGGGTGTCACAAACAAATTATCACTATTCTGTAACGATATTACTATCGACCTCAGATGAGAGGTTTGACCAGGAGCTACCATTTGGCTAGAAATAATTAGCTACGCTATAACGCATCTAATCTTCATAAAACAGTCAACGGTTTTGGCCCGGGTAGTCGCTATGGACATAAAACCCAGTCACGCGGACAGATACTGAGTATTGATGATAAAACAAAATCTTTTTTAGACACTTTAGTTGATCCGTTTTCACAGTGTTTTTTCATTGTACGGATCCCAGTACTTCCAACATTCAACTCGTTTTTTCGTCATCTTCTTGAATGTCGTAGAATACTGGTTGAGGGAGTCTCCTCGCAATAGCGAGAATATTCTAGCTGTGGCGTTCCATAAGGCGTTGCTGTTGACCGCTAAGATGATTTAGGGGCGGGGTGGAGCTCAAATCGGCTCCACGCGGGCCGCGAGGAGCACTATAACCACTCGGCCACGGCGCCCCCAAGCAGAATCACTAACATCATTCCACCGCTTGAGGCGGTTGAATAAAAATAATTATGCTCGATCATCAATACACGCCATCTGTCAGCGTGACTGGTTTCAAAAGACTACCTGGGCCAAAACCGTTAACGGATAGCCGCTGACAGATAGTGGCGTTGTGGTACAAAAGAGTGGTGTCAAAACAGGCTTCGGTTGATGCAAGAAATAGAACACGCGCCCCGGATTGGGTGACTTGCAGGCTCAAAGTCATGAAAATATTTCAACGAGGCAACATGGAAGTGAACATATAGGTCGGCAAATGCATTATCTTCGCTGCACTGATGGCATCTACAACACCCAGCATTAGCTAGCCAGAACGACTATTGACTGATTTCGACAACGCTTATAAATATATTGGTCTTCGACTCAATAGAACAAGAACGATGTTCATACGGAACGTCTTGAAGTCTTTCGTGCGTAATGAAGTCAGTATCTCTAAATTTATCTAATTACGTAGATGACTGATTTACTTCCATAGCTGAGCAGAGGACAGCGAGCCTCTTAACGAACATTGAAGATCATCGAGGATGTGGTGAAGATAACAATAACCTTCATATGTTCAGGTGGAAAAACCTATGCTCAGCTATCTTCTGCATCGCAAGAAGATTTAATTCTATCAGCTTTCCACAGCATTAATGAAGAGGGGACGAAATTTTCAGCCAGCGCAAGCGGTTGGAAGTAAGCAACGCGCCAATAGTTCGAAGAATATAATCGCAGATGAACTAGAAGAAACTATTTGAACACAAGAATGAAAATTGCGCAGTAAAGTATGATGACGGGTTATGTGATAAAAGAAAATGGGCGTGTTTTTCTAATTTTCGTAGTTTATTAAAGAAGGAGTATGTATAACCTGCTGCTGCCGGTGCTTGAGTAGAGCCTGCGAAAAATCCGCTGAGTAAAATCTGAAACGTCACTCGGAGGGTATTAAGATTCAATGCGACAGCACTCGTCGAATATATCACTTACCAATGTAAATGCCGTAGTTGGTAGCATGGTCGACACTGATCTCGTATGACGATGCAGATGGCTTATATTAGTTTCAAGCTGGTGTTGAAGGTAAATATGTTATTTCTGAATGCGCCGATAAGCAATGTACATATTTATTCATTTGGTTGCTCAATGACTCTTCAAACGATCGCACGGTGATTGATGATCGTTTATGGAATAAACAATATCTCAGCTAAGATGAATTCAAAACTGATCACTTTGCATAATGTGCAGAGTTCTCAATGATACCGCCACAGTTCCGTAGCGAATCGGTAACTGATTGGGAATTTCTTAATCCCTTATTTGTTCTGAGCATCTGAATACAGTCCTGTAAAAGAACATTTAAACACGAATAGTCAATACTACTTTTGACCATTAAATTTTTGTATGAGTAGGTATGTAACTGAGCATAAAGCTCACGACTTCAGTCAATTCGTTGCGTGACGCGCTATGCATTTTCTTCTTCAAGCATCGTTTCAGATGAATGTATGCTTATTTGGCCTTTACAAAGACTGCTGGTAGGCTACCGATGAATCAAATCAGTGCTGCCATCCTCTCACGCAAATGTAATATGAATTTACAGACTCCGGATGGATGGAACGTTTGGTGAACCATGCGCGCAGATTCAAACCATCGATACGTGCGACGTAGAGCCCCTCTGACTATTCATCACTAGGTAAAGCTTTGACTCAAAACAAGGTTTGTACGGAATTGTTTACGTTACTGTAGATGACGTCTCGGACTCACTACTTTCGTTCTGGAGCCGCAAAGATGGGTCGACTGATTGAGGCAACTTTTGTTTCAAGTGTTATCTTAAGACTATGCTCAAATTTAAATATGCCTGATAACCATTTTCTAAGCCACGCACGTGGTCTGCTGCAGGGCAACTTATAGAGCCCGATACACCAATTACGACGCTGGCAAATTTGTTTTTTATGATAAAAGACTTTGCTTGCGCAGTAAGCCGGATACGCAGTAAAATATCGACCAGTATGAACTGTTTGTATGCAGTCAAATATGATCCAGAAGTGAGTGTAACATTTGTTGAGTGGCATTTTTTACTAGTTTTTCACTAGTTAGGTGAAACTATAGCCATGTTCAGTGAAAAATTATTGGAGTCCTCGGTGAGACAGCGAACATAATGAAGTTTTTGAGTACTCACAAAGAAATTCTGTGCTTCTGATGGGCTTGAACAATAGCACTAAGATTCTCAAAAAACCCACTCGATAGTGCAGCGTGCGAAGTTTAGCTCTGTTATCGCTTTCACCACCAGATATGTTTACTGAGATTCAGTGATGAAAAATCAAGTGATTCTTCAGAATTATTTATAAACATTTAGCCTTCACCTGCTGATCGAATATTATATAAACACACTCATAGGGTATGTTTTGAAAAACATATTTATTTTCTAAGTTCATACCAAAATAGCTGACAATATCAAAACAGCATCAATGCAGAAGCCAGTGGGAGCTTACTGCTACGCGCATTAGCGATCAGATTCATTTTATTATGTTTTTATTTCAATTTGAGACTCCTAAGTTGAATGATTAGATTCCGACTATCAGAGATACGGAGTATTAATCTAGTTACACAATTCTATCTCAAATCAGTTTTCCCAGATTACAATCAATAAATGTCATTGAGACGTTTCATTTATACCTTTCGTTTCAAGTGTTTTCTTAAGACCACGCTCAAATTTCAACATATATTGTAACTATTATTTGAGCCAACATTTCATGTGGTCTGTTAAATAGGCTGATTATAGAGCTCGACACACGTGTTTCGATCTTGACGGTCTCATCAGTCGGGCGGTACTCTTCGTGCTTAGCCAATCCTCTCGGGGCGCTCAATCCCCTATACTAAGAGTAGGCCACGACGAACGTTTTGCACTGTCTGTCAAGTGAAATGATCACTGAATAAACAGCATTGTTCACTCGATTGCTCTTGGTCGGTAACGTCAGTATAATCAGGGCTCTATAAGTCAGCACATTTAACCGACAGCATGACATGTTGGCTCAGATAATAATTACGTTTCATTTATTTTGACTTCCTATTATTCAACCCGATGGACGCTGAGGGATCTTCGTCCGGTTATTCGCGTGGCACGTGGCACGTCACCAAGGATGGATAGAGTGACCATAAGTGAATTAAAAGCAACACTGTGTCCCCAGAAACGCAAGTGGATTCAATAGTTGGACCCTCTCTCTTTGCAGTGCCAATTTGCCAGACCTTCATATCCGTGAGTAAATTTGGCCAAGAGCCTGAACTCATGCGGCTGGAAACTATATAGGAGGACGTTAGGCAGAAAGCTATACAATGACTAATAAATGCTGGAAAACTAATAAATACGGGCCTCAAGTTCCTGAGCCAAAACAGACTCCGGTACGGCAGCAAGGGGTAGGACAAAGAAGGAGAGAGCGCTAGAATCTTAGGGCCAAAAAGATTTATCAATGCAAGTAAGAAGAATTAGATACGACGTCATTGGCTTGGTTGAGACAAGAAAACGATACCCATTTCACGTTTTTTATGACACCGGAGAGGAACGTTTCTTGGAAGATGTGAGCTCAAAGGTATCGATAGTGTTGGCGCTCTCGTCAAAACGAGGTTGCCTATGAACATTGATTCATTCGAAAACTAGCAAGCATCGGGCAACTGTGGTTGAGACGACATGGATCGAAGCCGGCTCTGACTATCTTCGTTGCTTGCGCACCAACATCATGCTATGCCAAGACGAAGTCTGAACGTTTTATCAGAACTATTTAGAAAGACCACATATTTTCGAAGATATCGCTGGGAATTTCGACTTACAAATTGGTGTTTGAAGAACGCCTGAAGAACGTCACGTTTAGACTCAAGGATTAGAATGGAATGAGCAGGGTGAGAGGCTATCTGAGTTCATCATGACGACCAAAACCATCCATTGTAACTTATAATTCCTAAAGCTCCACTATCAGTGATGGACGCGGTAATTTCTCAATGGCGAACCCGTATCTTAGGAGTTGGATCAGTCCTATGGTATCACGCGATAGGCCTTAATCTGTGAGGAGAGGAGCCTTATTCGATGTAGAGATTAATTCTATCTTGTACAAAATATTGCCTACTTATTGATACTACCATGCGTTTGCAATTTTATTTGAGCATTGCTCATCAAACTATCATGCCTGATGTACTGATGGATAGATTTTGTTGGGGATGCCCTTAAAGTGATCAGGATAATTGCAAATTCTTTTCCAGAAAGCTTACTTCAGAGTTTATGTATGGCGATATATGTTTAGTGGCAAAATTACCGACTCATCGATTGTATTTACATGCGCTTCCACATGGTAATTAGATTCACCATCAACTCATAGAATCATTCATGGTCCCTGCTCTTGCAACTATAACATTTTTGACTATCAAAAACTCTATCGGTGGTGGTTGTTTGTTAGGTAGTAAGTCCCACACTAGTGAGTGTGTAGCGCAATGGTATGATGACGATGATCACGAGCAGGATACCGGTTTCGCTTTGCTTTCATCAAAACGATAATTTCTCCAGAGTCGGAAAACTGAAGCCAAAATTTTCAGAGGCCAATATTCTCTTCAGGGTCACACAATGACGCTCTACCACACTTATCTCAATGTTAGGAGAAAAATTGTCTAGGGAAGCTTTAAAGACATTCGGCAGACAACATTCCCCATGTAGCAACGCTACCCACATGAGAGAAGGTCGAAAAACTTACAAATGGTGCGTGCAAGAAACGAATGGAAATGCAAGAGCGTTGGGATTCGCACAGTAATGTGAAAATGGGTTATACAAAATAATAAGCCTTCTCATAAGTTTTAGCTCAAAAATGACAAAGACCAAACTTATTAACGAAACGAGAAGAGATTTGAATTGCTTCACAACACTATCCAAAGTAGTAGCCATTGGTCTAGACACGTTTCTGATCAAGGTCATCACCGCCGGCAAAAAGTGAATTTTTTAATACTCATCGTCATCCAAATCAATGGTTGCCACGAGGTCAACGAGGGAGTCCAGCTTGACGTTCAAATCAATTCGCGCCGCAGGCTAGCTCATCATCTTTTAGGATAGGAGTGGGCCGATTTACTGGGACTTACTGCCAGCTGAAGAGACGATTGACGCCAGCGCTAGTGTCAGCACCTGAACCGTTGCAATGGGGTCTAGTCACGTCAACGTCGCTGCAATCTCATCCTGCTTCGAGACAACGCAAGGCTCCATGCCTCCGAATCGACAAAGAGGGAGTTGACCGAACTGGACTGAGAGCTGCTAGATTATTCGCCGTGCAGTCCTGACTTGTCACCGTCTGACCATCACATTTTCTGATCGCTGGAGCACTTCTTGAGTAAGAAGAAGTTCTTAAGTAATAATCATTTGCGTCAAGGTGACAACTTTTTTTGAATTAGAGGATGACGAGCTCTATGAACGCGATATTGATTTGTTACTAAGAATTGGCTTAGATGTGTTCAGACTGATGGTGCATACACTGAAGTGTTATTGAGCAAGTTAAACTACTTCAAGTTCATAAATTTGATATTTATTGCTCTAGTACCAAAACTTATGTGAAAACCTGATCAAAATGTTGGAAATCTGCTGCACAGAAAATTTTTTGGACCTCAATCATTAATCGCTCCTTTTCTTTTTATTACAATGAGTCGTAGTTGTTTTTATTACTTGAGAAAATTCGACCTTCAGCTTCCATCTTTGATGGGCTCACTATACCTTTTACAAAAATGGCAAGTGGGAGACAAGAATTTGCCAATTAGTGCATAGTTGAAAATTCTTATTTTCAGTAGAGTGCTCTTCCTAAATAAGTACAAAATCTGGACACATTGACTCGGAATATCTTAATCTAAAATAAACTTCGTCATTTATAATCAAAGCCTCAGAATGCATATCTTTTTTGCAAACGAGATTTTACGTGTTCTCGCTGAAAGTAATCCTGAAGTCAAAGAAATTATGAAAATTTCTAAACGACTCTCACCCTATTTTGCTTTGGGAGCATTTTCAAGAGTTTCGAGTATATAGAAATGTATCATTTGGAAGAAGCTGCATTGAGAGAATGCTTGATCTCCTCAAATCAAAAGCGGTATGATCTCATTTTGCGAATTTGCTACTTGAGTAGCTCACATAACGGGTCTACGCCACTTCTATTACCAACCGCTACGAGTTTTGCTCAATCATTTGGAAATCTCAATGTTGCAACTGATGGAAAACCAACGATAGATGCGATAGATGGAATGATCTAGATGCAGTTGCAGTAATCAATTCTGAAGATAAAAGTAGTGGTTAGCCTTGCTTTCGTGTTTGAGTCTTGTGCAGTTTAGCTGTTTGTAGTGGGTGTATTGCTTGTTATCGATATATTGCTCGTAATCGTTCCCCGTTTGCAAGGGCACTGCACGAAGTGCTGACTTCCTTGTGAACATCGCAGTTCACTGTCCACGAACAACCACGTAAAAAATGAGGGCGTAAGCCATTGGAGGACAGGATTACTATACTTAATGGTATTAATGTATTCAATTAATCCTCTAGGCAGCTATAATGCTAATATATTGTCTTTAAGAATGTTTCAGTCATCTTTTTCGAGGATTGGTCAACGAATTCTCCTATGGCAAGTTTGTCAGACACGCGTGTTTCGGAGGTTTCGCCATCATCAGTGCCGTTTTTTCGGTCACTCCTCCATATTACAGAGACTGAGGGCCGAAGAATGGTAGAAAGTCGTCAAATGAATTTATCACTAGCAGTTCAGATAGAGTCGATGCCTCGCGGCATTGTATTAATGAGGTGTCTATAAAAAAAAGTCGATGAAAGAAAGTGCAGTGTTAACAACTGAAAAAAAAACAAGTGGCTATAATGAGGGGCCGCCGTGACCGAGCTGTTGTGGTGCTCATCGCGACCAGCAAGTGCTAACCCCTGCCCCAACACTCTTCCGCAATCATCAACGAATCCTTTCTGGAACACTACAGCTGGGCTAATCGTCGATACTGCAGGGAGACGTGTCTAGCCAATTCTACGGCGCTCCAGATGATGAGGAAAAAACGAGCTGAATGCTAGAGTTTGTGGGATCCGCAAAGTGAAATTAATGAAAACCAAATAAAACTCGTGATTATCCAAAGTTGTATGGCTGGATGTGTGATCAAAACAATCCAGCCGCGAGTTGACATGCCATCTTGTCATGCTAAACTAATTAACATTGCTACAATAAAGACTATAAGATGAAAGTTCAACAGAGCCCAACAAAGTAGATCATCACAATGTCTGCAATTACGGCTTTACAACGCTTTCGTACAGAAGATTGACGGCTCTCAACAAACTGCATTACTAAATCTACAACCAAAATTCAGAATGTCCTGGTATGGCTTTACATGTAGGTGTGAACGCTAGATGCCTTCAAGAGTGCCATATCACTAAGCCACAGAACCCCAACCCAGAAAGCGGGATGAAGTGTGGTAAGTGTATAAGAGGTTGACAATTTTGAGTTCCATCCACATGAAGACGATTGTTTCTGTTAGAACGGAAGCATCGGAGAGTGCTTGGGTCCCTCAGTCAATTGTTAAAAACTAGGTTATACAACTTCAATATATCCTGAGAGAGTTCTAATCTCCATCGAAGTTTGGTATGTTGGTGGCTCACGGAAATTTTGGCGGTCTCGCCCGCCTCATCAGCGCTACACGCCTCACCTACCTTTCATACGTGAGCCACTGATATACAAAATCTCAAAGAGGCCTGAAATAATATTTTAGAATGCTTGGATAGCTGGAAATTTCCTAACAAACCTCCAATATTTTCTCAGAACAACTCCAATATTTCCCCAAAGCGATTCTGCAATATTACAAGAAATTAAAGTGGTTTTTACGTTCATTTTTGGTAATGAAATTCAGCAGCAGATATATTATATATATTTAAGAGAAAGAATGTCTTCACAATAGATTATTTTCATCAAAATGGTGCATACCTTTGGAAATTGACACAACTCCATCACAGTAAACAAGAACACGGAAGGATAGACTATAGGAAGTGGGAAGTTCAGGAATTGAAAAGCATAGTATAAAAGGACATGGTTCTATCCAGTCATCGTTATGCGTTCAAAAATTACCAATTCTCGAAGAACGACCGTTTACATAAATCCAATGGTTTGTCGCCCAAAATGAGAAGTTTGTATAAGTGAGAGCGAAAAATTTAAAAGAACACATCGTTTATTTCAAACAGATTACAATGGAATCTGTGTCTTAGCTGACAATGGCCGTTGCCGTGAAGAAGTGCGATCCAAACGGACCCGATGCCAACATTCGAATCGCTCTGTTTACAATACTTTGCCACATCGATCTCGACCAGTTTGCCACAATGATGTTTGTAGTCTAAGATGAATTCCTCATCAACAAAAAATGTAAAATAAAAAACTGAAAAGTGCTTGAACCGTGAGAATTCCTGATAGTGTCGTTACATTGTCGGCAATACTCTGAATCCCAGTGCCCGCTGATGGTTCGCATTTAGCCTTCTTGTCACATAAAGCAGTGACCGTGCTGGCGACAATGATGCAGTGTGGAGGTTTTACGTCAGCCATTTGAACTAGATATAACTTCTTGATCTTGAGATTAACTTCATAAAAATCGGGCAGATGCACAGCCTAGTTTTTGTCAATAGCTTTTACCTTTCTTCCATAGCACTACTATACTAAGTGACGTGCAAAACTTTGAAGTTCAGTTGGAAGTTGAACCCGCGTTTCACCCATACCGGGTATGTACTATCACAAAGCCATCAGGTCACCCGCACTATTACCACTCTTTCTTCAATATAAACTATCGTGACTGTCAACAACCATCCATAAACTGGTTTGGTCTGTTGAGTTTCATACCGCGATTAAAGTCATATAAGCTGATAGCTTTCGGATAATTTACATGAATTTTTGCATATGTTTAGCATTTTTGTACGTAAGCTGCAGCATCGTAGTATTGCTATAGGAGCGGTAACAGATATATGATTTATACAATGAAGGAAATGCAAAAAATTGCTAATATTTGGTAGAAATCATTTATATATATATGTATATATATTAGTATTATTTTATATAATATCATTATTTTTGTCATTACTTATATTTATTTATTTTAAATAATTTGTATATATATATATATGAGCGCATGTGGCGCAGTGGTTAAAGGTGCTCTGCGGCGCACACGAGGTCAATGGTTCGATCTCGCGCTCATGGCTCACCAAGCCATCCATCCCTCCGGTGTCGGTAAATTGGTACCAAGCAGGTCTCAGACTTGTCTGGGAGGATAAGCAGCACTGACTCGGTTCAGCGGGAGGCCACCGCGAGTCATTGTAAAGGCCAGATATGCATTCAATCACCTCAAACGAAGTTAAAAATTGAAGTCGAATATATATATATATATATATATATATATATATATATATATATATATATATATATATATATATATATATATATAGGTTCTTTTCCGTTTCATGCAACAAAAGAAAAACCTATCTCACTCGCTGGAAAAGAAGTTTTAGGACCAATATAAGCACTAATTCAAAAGCTTGAATTTCTGGCTACAGCCATATTTAGCCGTATTTTGAAAGACCGTTCCGTAACCTTGTAGCATTCAAAATAATTTTATGTTTCACAACCTCCACACGCGTTCATTTTTTCGCGCGTACAATCCGGTGGAAGTACCAAAAGCATAAGAACGTGTAGAGAAATTCTCGTACTATCTGAGTTAGCCGTTTTATTGGGTTTCTTTCAAAGCGGGAAAAGAATCTCAGTTGGAAACAACTTGCACCCCACATGGCTAACGTGTCAGGGCATCCATCGGTCGTCCTGCACCCAGCTTGTGAATTGGTCGGTAAACAAGCTAGCCGACGTGATATCCGATCTTATTTTCCCTGTTACACTTTACTGAAAGTGTTTTTCCAAAAAAATAAGTAAAGCGTTGTAATCATTCAAACTTACGCTATCGAATGATTACGAATAGTCTAAAAAAAGCTTTGTACGGCGAGGTGTAAAGCACAAATATTTTCTTTTTTCTACAGCGCTGCCAAAAAAGCTTTTCCAAAAAGCAATCACATTTTTGAGAGACGTGTGATATCGATAAAGCACTATCACTTTGAGGAAGGGTTTTGTTCAGCGAAGTGTAATCGAGATAAGGAAAGAGCGCGCAGTATATAAAGTCATGAAAGGGTGTTTTGAAGAACCGGCTACGTATGACTCTAGCCAGAGATTTAATCCTTCAAATGATTGCTAACAATCCTATGCAAAATTCACGCCCAGCGAATAAGATCAGCGTTCATGTGTTCGCGAATAATGGAGAGGAACCTGATAAACATTTCACTGATCTTCACAGTGCTTCTTGTTCCATCGAGCGGATCGTACTTCTAGCATTCAGTTCGTTTTTTTTGTTTCTTCTTGATCGTCTAAGAATACTGGCTGAGCTTGTCTCCTTGCATCCTCGAGGGTAGCCTAGCTGAGGCTTTCCAAAAGGTGTTTGTTGTTGAGGGCCGGATGGTGTTGGGGGCGGGGTTTGACCTAGCCCGCGCATGTCGTGGCAAGCAGCACAACCACTTGGCCACGGCGTGCCAATTACGGTTAAAATGCAGAATAAATCTACGTATAGAGTGCGAATAGAATAGAATTTGTTTAGTCGCCATCCAGATGAAATGGGTCACCATAAAGTGGACGTCTCATTGACAACCCATCACGCATTAGTCGACCACACCTCGCGCTGTCTGCGTGACCATTTACCAAAATCTTCGCTGTGACCGCACACACGACTTCTGTTCCGGACTATTCGTCTGGCCTCGGCAGCAACTTCGGCTTTGCTTGTCAACCTAAGCGCCTTTTGATGGCATGAAATTCAAAACAACCGTGAAAAGCCATCTCAGATCTCCACCACAGGCACTCCACGACCTTTTCTGATTAAGGGAAGCGAAGTGATCTTAGATTAGTTTTGTACAATTCCAGAAGAGGAAGATGGGCCGAGTTCAGCATCTACGGTGCCCCTTACGAGGCAGTCAATTTCTGCTCATGTTTTTATATTTTAATTCGGTCCAAGTATAATGTTCCGATCAATTGGTGGAATCGAAGGAATAGCTGCCAAACATGCGTGCCTTTTAATCGAGTCGTGGGCACCTGGAAAGAATTAGCAACGTTAAAAGTGAGCACAAAAAGAAATATTTTGTCCAACCGTCAAGGAGCTACAGTACGTTGCACACCATGTGTTCGCACCTTTGACGTTGGGATCTCCTGAAGAGTTGTGGGAGTGAAATGTTTTTCTGCCATATGGACAACGATCGAATCGCCACAATCTTTCGTCATAGCATAGGCAATAACAGAAAGGTTGAGATTCTTTCTCTTCTCATCCTTTTCTGCAGACCTTGAAATTTTCATCGATCAGCACCAACATGTAATACTTTTCTCAAGGACACGACTTGTGTAAGCAGCATCAGAAGCTGCTTAAAAACTTAGTAATTTCGTCACCGACTTCTTAGGGTTTTGGAGCCACAATCTACATATACCGTTCGCAACCCATGCGACGTCCTGCCTTAAAAAGGAGAAAAAGCCAAACCAATGCAAACGTCGCCTCTGCTTATACTGCCCAAAAGGGCTTGATAAAGTTTTTTTTTTGTTTCATGGGTTATAGAACTCTGTAATGAGGTCACTAGCTCCTTTTCTATGATTTATCAATGGCGAGAAAGCGTCTGACAGTTTCGCAGCGAATAAAATTTCTTCAGCTTTCGTGAATAAAGGGATAGATTGCCCTAAACAAGAACCCCAACTCATAGCTGGTTTAACACAACTCCACAACATTACAGCTTTTTGTCGACGCTCCACCATACTCTATGATGCAGTAGATTTTAACAAAAATGCAAGCTTCCTTAAGCTACGACCACTTGATTGATCGACGAATGTGTTCGACACTGACATGGCTATCTGCAGTGACAGAAGCAACTGATTCTCGGAACCCGGAAAAGATTTCCAGGACGTCACCATACTATAAGCAGACTACTGTCATAGTGAAAATTGTCCTGAGCGAAAAATAAATGGAAATTGCGTTTAAGCCCTCATTCCTCTCCCCTACGATGAATTATCCAGTATCAAAGCAGGTGATTATTACCCTTAACATAGAAAGAAAATTCAAGAAACAAGTGGCTTTGTAAAACTATTGCTGTACAGCTATGCCAACTACACCTTTCCTACAAGAGATGATATTAATAACAATACTTAAGAAAGTTTAGTTTCGCAAGTGTTGCAATGTTTTATAAGTGTATTCTACTGAAATAATGTTGAACGTTGGGAACATACCGTCTTTCAATTGATCTGTGAAAGTAGTAGCGTCTTTGCATTCCTGTGGTTCATAACTGATCCGTACTTTAAGCTGATCCAAAATGCTCGTGATTGCTGCATCAGGGAGAAAGAGCGCTGCGACCTTGCTGTTCGAGAATATCAAAGACCTATAAGCAGTTTTCACATTCAATAAAGTATACGTCAGAGTGTTCTGAGCAAAACTATGCAAAATTATGCAAGCTGCGTTGGTACTAGAGGAGTGGTGAATTGTCACAGAAATGAAAGGCACTTCCTTGTCTTCCAAAATTAACACAAAAATTTAGTCTAAGTTATGCGAGCTTACTGTTTGCATCATAAGACGTTCCATAAACGCTTTAGCTGCCTCCCTACTTGCTGCCATACCAGGATTACCTCGTACGAACACTAGTATCCTCACTGTACACCATGGAAACATACAAGTTGAAGCCGGAGACTGTGAAGTTCCTAGTATTTGCTGAAACAAAATTTTGTAGCTTTAGCATTGAGTAATGATTAAATTGTTCGGCTAAATAAATTTCTTGAAGTTTCTTAGTTTCTTCCTTTCCAATTTGAGCTTTGAACCCTTTTATTTGGAAATTTGGATTATAACGGCCCTTTAGTAGTGCTTAAGAGTTAAGTACATCTACTGCCAATCGGAAATAACAGCCTTTTTTAGAGTTATAATTATTCACACTTTCATAACATTTTATCACTAGTCACCTTGCCCTGACGGCATCACTCCACAGCCCAGCACTGCCGTGATGATTAATATCGAAATCATGAGGAGATTGGTCCCCGGAAGTCTCACCATGTTTTTGTGAATATACTTTTCTAGCTTCTGAAAACCTGAAAATCACCGCACATTTGATTGAGGACAAATTTTGCAAATTTGTAGCAGATCATTCTTAAAGCAGCAACGAAATCAGAAGTCATCACTTAAATGTCAACGACGTCGCGTTAGTAGGCGCTTTTACAACTATTACACCCCTGGAAGAGTGTTAAGGATCTCTAACACGTTGAATTCGAAGCATAATTCATCGAAGTTGCTTCTACGACAGGTGCCACTTTCTGAGGGCACAATGAAATCGATATGAGGAAAGTAAAGTCAAATACTGAATGAGAACGAGATAAGTGAAGACGACAGTTAACAAAAGGGTTAATGAATGCGCCATTCCTCAGGATTCACTACTTAAATCTTGTTCCCACCGTTTAATTTCATTTATTGCTGCCGCCATAAAAATCCAGGTTTTCCCAAGAATGTAGAGCGGCGAAATCGGCAGAACAGAACTTTGATTACAATTTCAAGCGAATTTTTCTAAAAGAAAAGAATATTTCTAAAAAAAATGATAGGAGAAAAAGAGTGGTGTGCAAAATGGGCGTCAGTAGTGTAACGGATTAAAAGCACGCACTTCCGGATGAAGTGAGGATGCCGATTCTAGTCCCGCCTGACGCGAAAGTTATGCACATCAATCGACATCAATCGGTACATTTTAGAAAAGAATACTTCTAAAAGAATATTTCTGGGGAAATTCTCATATACTAAGATAATCAACAGATGGCCAAAACGAACTATAAAGTTACACGCGACCTCGAGTACAACGACTCACACGTTAAGCGGACGATCTGTAAGAGGGGTTAATCAGCTGTACTTGCAGCTGCCGATATGTTACAGATTATTGATCCAGAATAGCACCGACGTGAAGAAAGGAATGCTAGGTGGTATTAGAAAGAATCAAAGTAAATACAACTACAATGAGGCAACAATTTTTTTTGTGAGAGATATCAAAAAAAAACCTTCAACTTCGTCGGAGTTTTTGGGTATACTGGAATGTGGATAGAAAGTAAAGGTTCTCATTGACGCGACCGACATGACACTGGGCTGAGGCTTTCCTTACTACTCCTCTAGAGCGTTCATAGTTTTCAATAAAGTTGGATGTTTATCAAGCACAGTCAATCCTTTGCAATTTCCCCACATGTGCCGGTGAAAATAAAATTGTCACTGTGAATTGTATTCGGTGAAATACCATTGCTAGCGTATCGCTTGCAAACTCTTCATTAATTTCGCGCATTTCTGGAGATTTTTTGGCGGAGGCTTCTGAGAAAACTTGGGAACATTCTTTTGTATGAGTGCTCAAGTTCTGCTAGATGTGGTATCTCAAGTCTGTAAGGGGATGCGGTATTTTTTGCTTGAAATAACGCTTCAAGCAATTATTGTTCTATCTTACTAGCAAAAAAACTGCGCATAACTGCATTACTCTTACAACATTTTCATTACTGGATAGCACCAGAACTCATTAATCAAATTTTTTACTTTCTTAACAGTTTCTTTTAACCATACAGCATAGGATGATTCGAGTATCGATTTCAATGAACTGGCTCTCCGCGGCTGCATCTCAAGCTTTGTGAGGATTGTCCTCTGTAATGATTCTTCCACCTTATGAGTCAAATTACACTAACGATCGAAGTGCTGTGTGAAGCTAGAGACTCTATTCAATTCCAAAATGTCAAAAGAGCTCGCCAATTGAAAACGTATAAATTCCGTCTTATCGTTTGGCGGATGACAATTCCAAAGAGCCGTGAGAGTTTCATAACTTAGTCCTACTATGAGCCTATTATGAGCGATGAATAGACATGAATAAGCAGTTCCGTGTTGTAGCAGTTCCTTATAGCTTCAGTTGAAATGCTGAGCGCTGAACAATCCTGCCCACAATATTCCCATTGCACTTTCAACACTATAAGAAAGCGATGATTTTCAGCCAATGTAGAAAAAATTTCATAATTAGCAAGTTATTTGCTGGAAACAACGCGTGCTTGTAACCTCTTCAATAGTTCCTTGCAATTTGATTGATCATTTCTACGAAATATGAAACCGTGTAGATTTCTACTCTGTTTGTACTGAATTGAGAAATATTCCAATAGCGATTTTCTACACTATTCCAGTTCATTGATGTAATTAGTTTTTCATGGAGGGTTGTTTTCCAGTAATAGAAACAATAGTACATAGGTCTTTCATCACGATCTCTTTAATCACAAATTTCCAACCAAAGACATAA
>JAHQIW010006884.1:0-48660 GCA_019055375.1 Parelaphostrongylus tenuis | reverse complement strand
ACAGTCATACTACTTTTGATATGCAGCTAATCGTAAAAGTTGAGAACCGACAGCGCAATGCACTGTGAACGAGGTGAAACGTGATTTTCTTTTCCCTGCTATAGCGCACTAAGATTTTCTTTCAGGAAAATAAGCACACTGTTGAATCTGCCGCTTTTCAAGCTATCGATTGATCACTAAAAGTCCATCAAAAGGACTCCGTTCAGGGTGAAAAAGGCCACTAAATGGCGGTGTACCCGATAGAGCGCACGCCGTGTCCGCAAACGGTCAACGTAAAAAAAACCTGCGTTGGTTTTAATCTTAATATTTATTTGATTATTCGCACTACTAACTACCACAATATCTACTACTGTTGTTTATATCCAGTGATGTCGAGTGATGTACAACACTTTTGCGCCTGCCGGGAATCGAACTCGCATCTTACTCTCACCGGGGAGCGCGTGCTGTCTAACCTACTGCGCTACTTACGATCGTTTCGCCATCACTTTTTTTACGCTACTTTTGTTTATTATTAAGTTGTTTATCCCATCTACTATTTGTTTATTTATTTCTTTATTGTTATTGACTTTACAGATCAATAATTTTGAGCGATAAAGGCATCAGGCAGATTCGAACGCGATTCTCATTTACCGTTTGTCTCAGAAAAGTTCAATGGTTTCTCTTCTCAAGTCGAATTCTAACACGGTAGATCATGTCCTACCGAGTGGCCGATCGATTATTGACTGATTAGCGGGCGGTGGTCGGTGCCGGTGAGGGGGTGACGTCTCATACATGTCGAGACGCTGTTGAAATGATGCTATGTGCTGTCGTCCTCCTGCTCCTCGTCGTCGTATTCTCTGTGGTCACTCCAGGTCTGAAGGTACGTCGTCATTTATCGATTGAATTGATTTTGATCTTCTAGTTACAAATTTTATAAGGCAGAGTTGTTCATCCCCCGTGTAAGAGAGCGAGTCGCTGGTTCAATCCCGCCCGAGGTCAAATTTTTGCAAATCCATTCAAATCTCTGATTATATAGGATGGTTTATCGTTAATATTTAATTCTATTCATGCGTAAGGAAAGCTAAGAATCGCTTAAAGCTTCATTAAGACCAATTCGGGACTCTGAAATAAGTGTTATTCCAAGTTTTGCTGCACCGCTGAGTTTGATGGTCCCGCTGATGTGCCGTGGGGTGGGACCACCATCGAGATCCTCTTGAAGAGTGCTGATCAATTCCTATTTATTTCTGACGTTTTCAAGAAAATTTTGAGAGATTTGATAGATTGAATCGACTGTTTCCTAAAACCTCGTAATAACATTCAAAATAATTCCAAAAAAGAATGTTTCATTTACTACGAGGTTTAAAAAAACAGTCGATTTGATGAACCAATTTTGATCTAACAGCAAAAAATCCATCGACTAAGAGGTGGTGATGGACCAGTGTCTTTGTACACTGTGCCATCACCACATACGCCTCCCTCCTTGCTACAATGCAGGGCTTAATGTGGGGCCGGGGTCACTGACGAGGAGGACGAACCTCCGAAACACCGGTGTATGACCCTGGCGTACCAACCTCGTTTTTAGGCTAAAAACATTTTTTTTTGGAATTATTTTGAAGATTTGATAGAATATTTCTGTGATTTTCCCCGTTACTGTTCAATTCAGGGGCTGGCGATGGCTTCTCTGTATAGCACAGGCTCGCATAGACCGTCTCCATCGATGAGAATGTCCCTGTGAATACGCCGGATCCTCTCTGAAACCGCTCTCTTCAGTGAAGATGGAGGGGGGGGGGGTGGGGTAGATCAAATGGTGCAGAGAAGAACAGATCAATCTCTATACAGAAAGATCTCCACCACAGAAATTCACAGGGAACAGCGACGAGACTGAAGTGAAGAAGAGAGAAAGAAGAGTGAAGAGATCCAAAATAATAATCCCTCAAATGCTCAAAAATAGGAGAGATTTCCTTGAGGACGTAGAACTAAAAAGGAGATGATCATTATTCTCTAAGAACATTTCGATGGTCCGACCCGACGACACATCAGAGGGACCATCGAACTCGAGCGGAACGCATTAAAATTTGGAACAACACTTGGTTCTTTCTGACTAGGAGGGAGCAAAAAAAAAACCGATCTCATTCGCTGGAGAGAAACTTTCCATAGGAGTGTTGCTAACCATTCAACAGCTTAGATTTCTGTGTCTTGTATATATATATATATAGATATATAAGCGGTCTGAAGCCAAGAAATCTCCCCCCGTAGCAACGCCAATAAAAAGTCTTTTTTTGAAACGGACAGCCTGGAGTGGTAGCGTCAAGTCTTGGCTTTCGAATCGCTACTAACAACCCTATGAAAATTTCCTGCAGCGAATAAGATCGGTTTTTCACTTGTCCCCTTATAACTAGGAATAACCAAGTGTTGTTCTAAGATTTGCTGCCCCGTTCAAGCTCGATGGTCCCTCTGATGTGCCGTCGGTTGGAACCATCAAAATCCTCTAAATGAGTGCTAGTCAACCCATAACTATTTTAAACTTTCTCGAGCAAATCTTTCTTTGTTTTTAAGAGATGTGGTAGAACATTCTAGTGGATCTCATCGCTCTTTTTCACTTAAGTCTCGTCGCTATTCTTGTAAAATTCGCTGATGTAGGTTCTTCTGGAAAGAGACTGATTTGTTCTCCTCTTTACTATTTGATCTACGCCTCCCCCTATTCACAGCAGAGAGCGTTTTCAGGAAGGTTCCGGAGAATTCACGGTGACATTCTCATCGATGGAGACGTTCTATGCGAGCCTGTGCTATACGGAATGGCCATCGTCAGCCAGTCAATTCCTCGATTCGTCATGTCTCTTCCATCCAAAGCCCTATGCTTTCACCATACATCCTGGATTTCCATTCAAAATCGGACGACCACTGCGAGGCATTGTATCGGTTGGGAATCCTTATCATTTCCCTCTTTTCATTCCTTTGCTTTTTCCCGCAAATTCCATCTCTTATATCGTCATTTCTTTGTTTTTTATATGAATATTGTCTGATTATTTCTCTTTTTTTAGGACTACATAGCTGTGATTATTAATGTGACAAGCAACGGAGGTACTCGCTCTTCGTTCTTCTCTTTTAATTTCCTTTTCTGATCTCTTACTTTTCATTCATTGGCAGGAATCATTTGACGTTTTTCAGGCAATCACTACGGTATCCGAGAACGTCTCCTCGTGGACGGTTCGTTACCAAATCGATCAATAACCATGAGAGCAGGGCTTCTGAAGATTGATTTTGCGATTATTTGTGAAATGTGTGACTGAATCCACTGAAGAGTGTTCAGCTACAGTCTCATTCCTTCGTCTTTTCAGAGATTATTTCGGGCTACGATGCGCTCGGTATTGCAAGCCGTCTGCCGCCAATTATCGCCATGTTGGGTGCACGTCGACGGGCGAGGCCATTTGCATACAGGGATGGACGGGAGAGAACTGCAGCACAGGTGGGTCCGAATCGCTTCGAATCCATGGTTTCTGTCTTTTCCGGGAATATTCGGATGTGTTTAGTGCTGGACGACCGGCAGAAAAATCGTGTCTCTTCACAATTGGCACGCGTCAGGGTAACGCGGAATGCTCTTGAGCACCCCGGAATGCACACATTCGTCTTTGGCGGTAATTTTTAGCGCCTAAAGTTTGTTTCTATCTCTTCGCTAGAGCGCATGTGACGCAGTGGTTAAAGGTTCTCTGCGTTGCGCACAAAGTGGGTAAATCGATCTCGTGCTCATGGCTCATCAAGCCTTCTCACTCCCAGACTGGTAACACACTGGTCTTAGACTTGTCTGGGAGAATAAGCAGCACTGACTCGTTCGCAGGAGGCACCGCGAGTCATTGTAAAGGCCCGATATGCATCAGGAACTGAAGACGAATGCATGGCGCATATCTCAGCACTGATCAACACCAAGATCTTCTCAGAGCCTTTATATTTTGATAATCAATGGTAGATCACTGGTCAAATAGTTGCCATTGATATCAACTGCCCAATTACGAAGCCATCGAGCAGGCGTAAGGTACCTGTTTTAGTCATATTTTTAAAAAAGGAGATAAATGTAGAAGTTTCATGTTATCTACATATTTTTTCTATTGCCGCTCTTATAGAAGTATTATTAGGTCTTCTCATAAGTTCTGGCACTAGGACAGTGGACGCGCCAATGGCTATGCCCATCACCTTCTGGGAACAGACTGTGCCGATTCACTGAGACTTACTGGCAGCTGGAGAGACGATCAACGCCAGTCGCTACTGTAAGCACCTGGACCGCTGCAAGCGGACTCTGTCACGTCGACGTCGCCGAGGTCTAACTCTGCTCTGAGAAGACGCACGGCTACACGTCGCCAAATTGACAAAGAGAAAATCGGCTGCACTGGGCTGAGAGTTTCTGAATCATCTGCCGTACGGTTCTGACCTGCCGCCGTGTGACTATCACCTCTTTCGGTCGCTGGGGCACATCTTGAGCAATAAAAGATTTCGGGAAATCAATCAGTTCCGTTGAGGATTGACAATTTTTCCTGGATCAAAAAATGACGAGTTTTATGAACGCGATATTGATTTGTTGTCCGAGAGATGGCAGAAATCTGTTCAGGATGATGGCGCATATTTTGAACAGACCTTTTGAGAAATTTGAATTACTTCTAGTTGGTAAATTTGGTGTTTATTGCTCTAGTGCCAAAACTTATGAGTAGTTACTAAGATGTCGTCATATATTCTGGAAACTGAGATAAACGCAAGACTTTCGCCTTCAGGACGTAGCTGAGCTTGCGGTTCACCCGTGTCGGTTAACTGGTCATAATGCCGACATATATATATATATATGTATATACATATACATATATATGCATGTATATACATTCATATACGCATATACATGCATAAATAAATATATGATTGTACGTGTATGCATATGTATATATATATACATATATTATATGTATACACATACATTCACATACATGTATATATATACATATGCTTACCGGGGCGTCGTGGTCGAGTGGTAGTGATGCTCGTCGCGTTGTGGCGTGTGCTTGTTCTCCCCAGCACTCTGACAGTCAACAACAAACTCCATATGGAACGTTACGGTCAAACAATCCCTGGGAATGCAAGGAGGCACGCGCACATATTCTACGACTTTGAGGAAGAAGATGAAAAACGAATCGAATGCTAGGAGTACTAGGATCCGTACAGTGAAAAAATACACTGATTTGTGATTTTCAGACCGAATCCGTTAGCAGTTGGTTGCCGACGGTTTCTGTGTCTCATATTGAAGAAAGAGTGGTGTCCTCGGTGGTGTAGTGGTAGCACGCGCTCCTGGCATGGTTGGCAAGCGGGTTCAACTCCCACCTGATGTCGAAAGTCCTATCTCTTTTCTTTAAGTACATCTTCGTAGAAAACGATACCCAGTAATGTTGAGTGATTAGTTGTGGATCGATATTTACCAGCAATGTTGCAAATTAGAGAGCTCACAAAGTGCTGATAAAGCCACAAATCAGTTGCTTGGCTTTTGCTGGGATGCACGGCCTGATCATCAGAGATCGACAGTAACGATGTGGACAGAGATTCTGGATTGATCGCCAAGACCTCCTTTTATTTAATCGTTTTTTAGCGGCGTTATGACATTACAGGCATACCCCATGATGTTGAGTGATGTGCAAAGCTCAAAAGTTAACTGAGATTCGAACCCGCATTTCATCCTTTCCAGTAGGGCGTGCTTAGCCAGTTGCACTACCAACGCCTCTTTCACCACCACTCTTTCGACTTTCGACTATCAACTATCAGACCAAACCGCTGATGGTTGGTTGATGGAAGATTGGTACGTTGTAATGTAGAAAGAGTGATGACAAGACAGGCGTAGGTAGCGCAAATAGTCAAGCACACGTCCCGTGGAAAGAGTGAAATGCGGGTTCGAATCCCGCCTGACTTCGAAGTCTTGCACATCGCTCGGCACCATTAGGTATCTTCTGAACTGAGGTCTCATTTCTCGTATACACTTCATACCTGGTCTATTTTTTAATATTCCTAGTGTTTCAGCCTTGATGTTCTCTGCACTGTTTGTGGGATATGTGCTCTGCGCGCCAAGTCCTCAGGTACCTGGCGATTTCCCGGCTGTCCATCGTCGTCTCCTGACCCAATCAATGAGTTCTTAGTAATTGCTTTCACTCTTATCGTCGGGTTTTATAGATGCTTAGGTTGTGATTGCTGTTCTTTCAATTAGGAAGTGACTGATGCTCTTTCTCAAACATGCAGTTGTACCCGCACTACCGTAGTTATCTGGGTCCTATCTGGGGTAACTAGCACGAATTGATAGTTACGGGTCTTTTCCCTTTTTTTGACCTTCCTGGAAATCCTGGAAAGTATTCTCTTTTTGTGTCGAGCCACATCCAGGTGAAATTTCAATGGGTTGCCGAGAACTGTCCCGGACTTTTTCGTTTTTATTTGTTATTTTTCATACATTTGGGTTTTTTTCTAGTTTTTTTTCCATGCATGCGAATCGAAAGGTGTGATATTTTGAATATATCAGCCAAGAGCAATCGAGTGTACAGCACTCTATGTTCGGTGAGATTTTCACTGGACATAGAGTGTAAAACGTTCGTCGTCGCTAACTCTTAGGGGGGGACTAGAGCTCCCACAGAGATTAGCAAAAGACGAGAAAGGGTAACTGCCTGACTGACGAGATCGCAAGATCGAAACACGTGTATCGGGCTCTATAAGTCAACCCTCATTGACAGACCACTGACATGCGTGGCTCAAATAATGATTGCAAGGCATATTGAATTTTGAGCTGTGGTCTTAAGAAAGCACTCGAGTCAAAAGATATGACATTTAAGTTTTGTTTTTACTATCATTTAGTGCATAGCTTTACGATTATTTTGATATAAAACACCTATACATTTGTCTCAAGAGAGACTTGTTCCAAGAGTAGAAATGATTAATGGCTCCACACGAATATGTTGCGTGCCAAAACAGCACTTGAAGCCAAACGAGACTCTTGTAGCGTCAACAGTCATCATTACTCTCGGAACAATTACATTCTAAAACAAACGTATAAGTCCTTTCATGGTTATTTGAGCCAACTTGTGATGTGGTCCGGTAAGGGCTCTTGTGCAGCCCGATACACGTGTTTTGTCCGTACAGACTCGTCAGTCGGGCAAAACCCGTCGTCTTTTGATCTTTTTATTAGTCGGTTTTCTCGGGTGCCCTACTCTCTCTACAGAGAGTTATCGAAGACGAACGTTTTACACTCTATATCAAGTAAAATTACCACTTAACACAGTGTTTTCGCACTCCATTGCTCGTTGGCTGGTATTTTTATTATATTATACCTTTATTCCGAGTGTCTTCGTCTTCGATAACTCTCTATAAGGAGCGTGGGCTCCCGAGAGAATTGACTAATAATGAAAAGATCGGAAGACGACGGGTTGTGCACGACTGACGAGTCTGTAAGGACGAAACACGTGTCTCGGGCCTACAAGAGCCCTTATCAGACCACATGACAAGTTGGCTCAAATAACAACGAAAGGATATATTGAAATTTGAGCGTGGTCTTAACAAAACTCTCAAAATAAACGTACAAGTGTCATATATGATAATGACCGCAAGAAGCTGCTCCAGTTAATTGTAAAAAAAAATTTAAATGCATGGAAAACAATCAATAAGAACGAAAAAACTGGGAAATTTCTTGCCCATTCAATACCTTCTTGGAAATGAGCTTCATCACTTGAATGAAGCCTTCATGGATTACAGAGTTTTTTTTTTCTTTTGCATTTTACTTTGGCATTTCTATGTCTAGACTATGTGGAATGAGAGCGAACATTCCAGAAAGGATATGATTTTAGAGCATAAGGGCAAACGCTCTTCAGTAAGCATGTCAGTTCCCTAAATCAGAGGGTACTCTATCGATAAATATTCCGCCATTTACTAGCATTTTGGCTAAAGTGTGATCCTTTACGCATCATTATCCTTTCCCTGTGATGGGCCAAGTTCTGGGATCGTTTTAGTACAAATCGATCTGATTGTTCGTTTCACTTTGCCAGCCTATATATTTCCAACCTCTAAGCTCTTTTTGTCAGGTACGTTGTGCCGCGTATTTTTTTGTGAAGTCTAGTCTTTTTAGGTATAGCTAAGATAATACAAATGCTTTTTATAATGTATCTCTGATGTTTCTTGTTTGTTTTTTTTTGTGAAAAGAGTAAAGAGTAACCTAATTACTTCATCTGAATTTCTCACTCGGAATAACTCCGACAGTTACTGATATACCGATTTTGATCTACCCAACTGGGACGACGTGTTTGATTTTTCATCCACGCGGCCCTATGAATTCTCTTTTCGCAGTCATTTCCTTGAACCTTTTCAGCGCTTTTGCACATTGTTTCCATCTGATTCTTTGAACCAAAATGTAGAAAACGGTCTAAAGAAATTGGTTTGTTACTCTAGAACTGATCAGCCGTCTCCTACATAATACTAATTCTAATGCAGTGAGCAGTAAAATCCCCTTGACCGCCTCATCTTCGTCTCTCCATGGATGGAGTCGTGGCTCAGCAGGTTTGGAGATATTTCTCTCCTTTATTGTGACCTGCTTTAGCCTACAAATTGCTGTGGGAATCTCTGGGTTCGGATTAGCCGGAAGCACAAAGTACACGCTCCACAGATGACTCGACGTAATTACCACCTCAATATGAAGTGTTGACAATGCCGTGAGACGGTCCAATGGAATAGAGGTCTCGTTCGTGGTTCTTCGTCTACCTGTTTCTAACAACGACTGGCGTCACTGGAATGCCGTGCTTCGTATAGTTTTGAAGACAAGTGAAATCGGCCTTATCGCGATTCGGTTCTTCCTCATCGTAATGAGAGAGAGGTGCGCGGCGTCGAACACGTAGTCGATGGTTCGAATCCACGCCTAGCCTCTTTATCCTGCACGACCCATCCTTTTTATTTTCTGTGCAATCCCAGCCTATCTTCCATTCGATTCATATCCTCGCATTCGTCGGTCGCAAAGGTCTTCTAACATTTCACGTGTTGTTTCGGCTTTTGCTTGAGGATTCCCTTTTCTTTAGGAATATCTTAGGCAGCCAGTCACGACGGTTTTCTCTACAGGCTTAGAAGTAGCCGGCCTAAGGCCTCCAACAGCATTCAGCTGATTGACTGCAGTGGGTGTGGAGAAGAGGATCGAACCAGCACCCCACTCAATGCCTTGCTTTCTGATACACTGCATTACTAGCCAGTTCGTTACTCGTGAATGTGGCACAGTGGTCAGAGGTATCCTGCAACGGGCACGCGGTCGGTGGTTCGGTTCCGCGCCCAGAACATGAGTTCAGAATTCATGACAGATCTTTAAGGAACAGACCAGCGCCAAGAGTTTTGCTATTTTATTCGTTTATTAAGTTTTGAAAATTATAGATTTGTCTCAATTGCAGTTGTTTTCGTGATTCTCTGTGTACAAAAATAAGATCATAAACCGAATGATCTTTGATCTCTCAATTCTGAGCATCGGTTCTACCTTGTTATCGTGTTTATTTATGATTCTTTGCGGCTTGTGCACTCCTTCCAGACTTATTTTCCAGACCATGTATCATCAGATCTGTCGGATCGGTCCATTGCTTGCAGTGCTTCTTGTGACAGCCACCCCCGACGACCACAGTGGTCCGTGTCGCCCCTATTCTTGCGAATTTGGAGAATGTATTTCAGAGGTAAGTTTTCCCGTATTTCTTGGGTTGGCATGAAATATCCTGGACTTTTCCGTCTTTCTTGATTATTTCTTAGGCATTTAGGTTCCCGTTTTTGCTATCGTTTAGAGCAGCTTCTGGCGGTTATTTTGATATATAAGGCTTACAAAGTTGTTTTAAGATGGAACTGTACGGAGAGCAAAAACGACGATTGATGTTAGACCAGTATCGTTTGGGTTCAAGTGCTGCTTTGGCACGCAGCGATACTCGTTTAGAACGTTCAAAGTTTTTGCTCTTCGGACAATCCCATCCTGAAATAAATGTGTGGATGTTGTAGATCAAAGCGATCGCACGAAGCTGCTTTAGATGATAGTGAAAGTGGAGGTCTAAACCCATGAAAAATAATCAACAAAAACGAAAAAGTCCGGACAGTTTCTTGCCAACCCAATATTCAAAACTGATGATTTTACTCAGACACGTTGGGTGTCTTTTCTAAAAGGACTGTTTTTTTCACCTTCTAGGGACCGTTATTCTCCTGCAAGTGTCAGCCAGGCTTCGTTGGTCCGACATGTAATATTGGGCGCTCCAATCTGATTAAACTGTGACATCGATGGTCCGTTCGTTTGCTTTAATGAGGGTGTCTGCAACACCACTGCGAACAGCTATACATGCGCTTGCCCTCCGAATTTCACTGGTCTGTTTATTCCTACAGGATAATTGATCAATTGATTTGATCACTTCAAGATTTGATGACTATTTGTAGGATACTTTTGTGAAGAGGACGTCGATGAATGCGCTCGGTTGCCTTGTCAGAACGGTGCAAAATGTGTCAATCGAATTGGCAGCTATCACTGTATATGCCAGTCATGGGTTCAAGGGTACAAACTGTGAAGAGCGCTTTGAAGTGTGCACAGCTGAGTTCGTTCCAAGTATCTTTGAAGTATACCCAATAATGTGGAGTGCTGTGCAAAAACGCCAGACCGTCGACGGTTGGCTGTTGACAGGTAACGCCTTGTAGCGTAAAAAGAGTGCTGTATAAACGGAGCGTCGGTGGTGCAATGGTTAGCATACGCTCCCGGAAAGAGTGAGATCTGGGTTCGAATCCCGGCTGACGCAAACGTTTTTGCACATCACTCCACATTATTGGGTACATCACAAGATCATACTACCGTGCGTGGCGGTCAGATAAAAATACTTGTGATTGATTATCTATGAAGTAGTTGGCAGGACTGGCTATTTATGCACCTTCGAATTCTTTGATAGTTCACAGATTTTTTCCTAACGAAACACATTACGATGTTGTTATAAGCAAATTTTTTTGACAACTGGCGTTTCGGCGAATTTGACCTTCAGACTTGGAAAGATCAAGTTGGCTACGGTCCAGTCAGCCAAACGCTGCCATTATTCCGACAAAAAATCCTCTGAACTCAAATTCAATCGCATCAAGAGTAATAAAAGGCTTTATGAGTCGTCAACAGAGTTGTCCGAGTGAAGACCAACCGTGCAGAGATTGCATGAACTGCGAATGAACCTGTCACATTCAAATCGAAGGAAGGATCTTTCGGCGCCGATAGATAGCTGAGGTGATTGGATGAATCTGTGGCCTTGCGTAAAACTCACAGTGGCCTACCGATCTATCAAGTCGGCGTTGCTATCCTCCGAGATAATTATGGTATAAATTCACCCTCCACCCCCACCTGGAGAGATGGGAGACCTGCTTTGAGCGCGGGATCGATCCGTCGACCGTGTGTGCCAAGAGGGCCACTGATCCTGCGCCACACGCGCTCCCAAAATAATTCTTATATACTGCGTCATGTCAGTGTGAAAACGAGGCATTTCTTCCGGTGGTTCATAATTAGATATATATATATAATTTATCCAGTATGCTTTGGAAGTACTTTTAAAGGCGTCAAGGTTCCATCTTTGTGTGCGAAGATGGTGACTGCCATTTCAAAGTCAGATTTTGAAAGAAACTCAAATAAATTGTAAATAAACCCAATGATGTAGAGTGGTGTGCAAAAACGTTTGCGTCAGCCGGGATTTGAACCCAGATCTTACTCTATCCGGTCTAGTGGTGCAACGGTTTAGCCCATGCTCCCGGAAAGAGTAAGATCTGGGTTCTAATCCCGGCTAACGCAAACGTTTTGCACACCACTCTACATCATTGTTTATTTAAATATCATAACACCGCAGTCGGCGGTCAAGTGAAGATGATTCCAAATAAATTGTGCTATAACAACTTCGTGTTGGCTAATCGTGAAAAGACTGTGAACTGTTTTGAAAGACTGACTATTTGGAATGTCACTGCCGTTTCTCAAGGTCTGTTTGTCTAAACATTAATGTACACTTTAGTGTGTGTCCTTAGGACTTGTCTAAACGGTGGCTGTGCATCGATGGTACCGACGGATATGTTTGTGAATGCCCCTGGGGTTATAGCGGGCCACGTTGCCAAGATGCTGAACTCAGTACATCTGGGAAAACGGAAAACACGTGAGTGTGTGAGCTTTCTTTTACCAAATCATTTCAGATTGGAGACAAAGTTTTGCCGTATCTGTTTTTGTTATTTTTATTAATCAAAATGGATTTCTTCTTGATTTTTTCTTATCGTGTTCGATGTCATTCGAAAGATCGTGATCGCAAGATTCTTAGTACGGAAGCCATACTTCGTAAGTGTGTAAATCAGTCTAAATTCTTTCTATTTTGACTGCCACTTGCAGTGGTATGATGTTATGCATATTCAATATGTGGAGTGCTGTGCATAAACGTTTGCGTCAGCCGGAATTCGAATCCAAATCTCACTCTTTTCGGGAGCGTATGCTGACCATTGCACTACCGACGCTCGTTTTGCACAGCACTCGGAAGGAGTGAGATCTGAGTTCGAATCCCGGCTGACGCAAACGTTTTTGCACAGCACTGGGTTCAATGCCGATAGCGGCTGCCCCGCCAGACCGTCGACGGTTGGCTGTTGGCAGGCAACGAGTTATAGCGTAAATAAGATTGCTGTGCGAAACAACGGGTCAATGGTTAGCATACGCTCACGGAAAGAGTAAGATCTGGGTTCGAATCCTGGCTGACGCAAATGTTTTTGCACAGCACTCCACATTATTGGGTATATCTTTTGCAATGTCAAACGCGCGATTTATAAGTGAGCGTTGTTTTGACGCCGCTCCGATAAAAGTGTCGCAGCCGAGTTTGATGTGTTGGTGTCGCCTCCACAAAACTTTTCGAACCATCTTTGTGTGGTTCTTTGACCAACTACCTTATGGCTAAGTGGCCTGCATACTTTTGTGTCGCCTCGGGGGCAGAATATCCCAAATGGAATGTTCAGTAGATGTTCACGACTTGAGTTTCAAGGTTAGGTTTCATTCTAAAGGAAAAGAAAATTTTATGCGTTACAAAAGTAATATGGTTTACATGTTTAGAATCTTGGAATCACGAGCTTTCGAATGGCGTAAAGCACGATAAAAAAAAGCCAGAAAGTGAATTTATTGTAAGTAAATGAAAATAACGAGAAAAATGCAATTTTAAGGTGTTCTATTGCATACCCAATATGTGGAGTGCTGTGCAAAAACGTTTGCGTCAGCCAGGATTCGAACCCAGATCTCAGTCTTTCCGGGAGCGTATGCTAACCGTTGCACTACTGCCGATCGTTTTGCACAGCACTCTTATTTACGCTATAACGCGTTGTCTGTCAACAGCCAACCGTCGACGGTCTGGCGGGGCAGCCGCTATCGGCACTGAACTCACTTGTGTTGACAGGCACTGGATATCGATAATCAGTCATAATTCTTTCTTTTTAGACTGCCACTTGCAGTGGTATGATGTTTTTTTATTGCATTTTTCGAAGTGTTATGGCCACTCATATATTTCTAAGAGAGCTGAGTGGTGAGCAGAAATACGGCCTCAGACGAGAATTGTACTCGCGTTTCATCCTATCCGGGGACGCGTACACTACCACTACACCACTGCAGCACATCTGCGCAGCTCACTCATTCTTTAACATCTCTACGTTAGCTGTCAGCCACCAACCTGTAACAGGTTTGGCCGGGTATGCGACTTTCGCTATATAAGCCCAGCTGAGCTGACAAGCCATTGTGATGACTGATATTTCAAATCTCTAATATTTTACTGCATTTTTCGCAGATGTTATGATCACTCATATGGTGGATCGGTGGTGTAGTGGTAGAGCACGCGTCCGCGGACAGGATGAAACGCGGGTTCGATTCCCGCCTGAGACCGTGTTTTGCTCACCATTCAATTCTCCTAGGAAAACAAAATGTGGCGGAACTTAGTCTCCAACCTAATACTTTGTGATTTGTATGAGTTACTCCTGCATGATGAGCTTTATTATTTAATTTAGAACATCAAAATACACATCTTCCCAACGGGTGACAAACTTTCCTGCTCTCTATCATTTGATTTGGAGATTTTTTTTTGCGTTAATCATAGCGTTTTTTCCTTTTTTTTTCCTTTCTGATAATCAACACTGCTAAAACCAAGGGTTGAAATCAAAAAATCTTCACTGCCACAAATCTTTCAATGCCTTTTTATCTATAAAAGGACAGAGTGGTTTTTTATTACCAACTCCGGAACAGCAATAAAGTCTCCTTTCCTTCGTCAAAGGGTATTTCATAGATTTTTAGCGAAATTACTAAGTCTGATTGCGGCGACGATGGAGATGGCTGTTTAATTACTACAAGTGGGCCGTTCGCTTCGTGTTCATTGTCGTCCTATTGTTCACGAGTATTCAGGAACGATATTTGCGATGAGGTAAGTTCTTTTGAATCATTCATTTTATCTATTTATGGTTTTGATTCCGTGAAGAAGTTTGCATTCACAGGTATGTGACACAGAGCCCTGTATGTTCGACGGATTCGATTGCATTTCGAAGGAATCAAAATGTCCCGACTCGATCTCTGCGTACTGCAAAGAGCGGAAAGGGAACGGTGTCTGCGATGAGCCATGCAATCGAGATGCCTGTGATTTTGACGGCGGTGATTGTAGGGAGGCTTTTCCCGAATTGGTGGGTCTGAGTATCTTTTCAGATCAAAATGACGAGTCTCATGTCCTATGCCTATTATTGCTCTTCAGCACTCGAAACTATTCTGTGTTGCAGCTGCCTGGAGAAGTATTGATAGTCGTACAAGCGAAGCCAAACCACTTTATTGCCAACATCGCCAGCTTTTTAAGTTCATTAAGTCGATTGCTTCGAACCGATGTCCGAATTAAAAAAGATGATAGAGGGCCCATGATCTTCTTGTGGAAAGATGGAAAAGCTGGTGAAAGAATTATTGTCGGAAAGCAGGTTATACTTAGCGACAAATTGCACCACTCGTCTTTTTTTCCTTTAATTTTCTTAACTGTATCGCCTGAATGTCCATTCTAAGGAGCATCTTTCACTCGATGGATAATCAAGGAATCCTTGCTTGGATTGAGATTGATGTCTCGAGCTGTATCAACGAGTGCTTTAGTGACATCGAAGCTGTAGCTAGCTTTATTGAAGCTTCAAGACAGGTATGAAGTACCTTCAGTTGGTTTTTAGAACCTCAAAAAATTTACTTTCGCAAGGAATAAGTCCTTTCAGGATTTCGATGCAATGAATATGACCATCCACTCGGCTGTCGCTAGAAAACCCAAAGATAGGGAATCTCGGAAAGTGTCATTAGTCTTGATGATGACGCTCATAACCATCATGATCGTCTTTGCAGTGATTTTTACTGTTCTTGACAGGTCAAGTAGAAAACGAAAAGTTATCGAAGGTGCACCCGTATGGATTCCGCCAAAAGAATTTGAAAGTTCGTTGCAATTCTTTTTCAGCTGCTTTTGTTTTCCGTGCTACATTCCTGCGAATAACTTCAGTTGAAAAGCAAGGAGAAATTAATGGCGAAAAACCTGGACTATTTCCTAAGTTCGCTCTCAAAAGTTCAAAACGGCAACGTATGGATTCGGCGGAGATAAATTTGCTTGAAAAATCATTGGCTTCGAAATTACCGAGGTCAGGAGGAGCTGAATATTTTGTAATGCCTTGGTGTCGTTTCCTTTTTATATATGTTCTTTTCCGCAGGTTGCCGACTCTGCCCAGACGGAAGAAGTTGCAGCCTCTACCTTCTCAGTTGCACATCGAGTCTGCTTCGGAACATCCAGTCTCTTTTCCACTAACGGCCGAAGAAGCAAATCGAAGAGGTCCATATGGCCGGACTGCATTGATGCTACTGGCCAAGAATACACTCAGATCAGAAGAGCAGGTGGTTGACGACGTCACGAAGCTGCATGCTGCTGGTGCCGATGTTAATTTGTGCGACGACTGTAAGATGGCTTTGATTTGTCTCTTTATTTTGAATTTCAGATGGAATCAGGCTTAGATCTTTTGGCTTTACCCGTCAAATTTTTTTGAGAATATGTTGATCTGCAAAATTTCTTAGAATTTAACCTCTTTTTAGCAGTGAAGTCAAGTTATAGATATACCCAATGATGTTAAGTGATGTACAAAACTGACGTTAGGCGGTACTCGAACCTGCGATTCGCGCTTTCCGAAAACGCGTGCTTAGCCAATTGCACTCAAAAAAAGCATCTTGTTTGAGTCATCTATATATCCACTGTTCGTCAGCGTAACTAGGTTCGAACTTGATATCGACTTTCAGGTCAAACCGTTGACGATTGGTCGGTGATTGATGTGTGACAGCGCAGAAAGAGTGGTGGGTAAACATGCATTGGTAGCGCAATTGGTTGAGCACCCGCCCCAAAAGGATGAAATACAAGTTCGAATCCTGAGCGGCGTCAAAGTCTTGCACCACTTAACATCATTGGGTACATAGCTATTGTTGGATTGTCCATACTTTTTCAATTTAGATGATGATACAGCCTTACATATGGCAGTGTCAGCCGGTCGTGTAGCGTTGGTGCGCAAGCTTCTCCATCTGGGGGCTTCACCCGTGATTCGTGACCGCACAAATTCTACCTGTTTGCATCTTGCCGCTCGTGCATGCAAATGCGACATGATGGCTGCATTGTTGGAAAATGAGGAGATGAGAAAAGAGGTGCATTACAATTGATTTTGAATTTGTTAAACATGCAAAACTCTGAACTCTGGGTGAGAGCTCAATCAGAGTGTCAGCTTTTCCGAAGCGGATTGAACTCTTTCCTCCCCCTCCCAAGAGGTTCAAAGTCTTGCATATCAACCGGTGTAAATTGAGTCATTGAATTCCAGGTTGACGCAGTGGATGACAGCAACAGAACAGCATTGATGCTCGTTGCAATGCACGACAGAGTGGACGCAGAGGCGGCACAGATGCTCCTCGACGCTGGTGCAGACGTGAACTATGCCGGTGATAATGTTGGTCGATCTGTAGATATTTTAACAACCGACTGATTCGTAGAATTTTCACTTGTTAGATTGTGACTTTTAATTGTCATTTCTATTTAGACTTTGAATTCATGGAATGGAAGGACAGCGTTGCACTTTGCTGCTAAATACGATAACTCCCAGATGGTTGCCTTCCTTGTTCGGAAATTGGCGCTTATCAACAGTAAAGACTACGAGGTCTATATTACATTCTCTTTGATCGATGCAGAGAAGTTGCCTGTATTCTTAATCGGATACTTTTCCGTATCAACATGCATTTTTTCTTCAGTTTTTTTTTGGCTAAGTATAGAACTTCCCACTAACATTTGAGTAATTCTTTGAGAGTTAGGCCGGGCCGTTGACGGTTGGTTGCTGACGATAAATGCATTGTACCGTAGAAAGAGTAGTGTCAAAATGGGAGTCGGTAGTGCAACGGTTCGAACACGGCGCTCTCGGATAGGGTGAAATGTGGGTACAAGTCCCGCTTGACGCAAAAGTTTGGCACATCAATCTACATCATTGAGTATATTAGAACATTATATCACAGCTAAAGGCCGTCAAGTGAGGAGAAATCTGTTCGGTCAACGATTTGTGAAAGCTTAAATTTCTGCTGATTAAAAAAGGGTACTAGATTTTTGAACGACTTTCTTATTGCGCTGTAGCAGCAAAAACTCGTCCGCTGGGGCTTCTCGTCTGGGCATTTAGTAATCAACCAGTAGCTTGAATCTCGGTATTGTGAAGTGCTGTGCAAAAACATTTGCGTCAGCCGGGATTCGAACCCAGATCTTACTATTTCCGGGAGCGTATGCTAACCGTTGCATCACATCAAACCACACCATGTGGCGGTCAAATAAAGAGAATTCTGACCGGTTATCGATACCCAATGTCTGTCAACACAAGTGGGTTCAATGCCGATAGCGGCTGCCTCGCCAGACCGTCGACGGTTGGCTGTTGGCAGACATCGCGTTATAGCGTTAAAAAAAAGTGCTGTGCAAACGAGCATCGGTGGTGCAACGGTTATCATACGCTCTCGGAAAGAGTGAGATCTGAGTTCGAGTCCCGGCTGACGCAAATGTTTTTGCACACCACTCCACATTATTAGGTATACCATAACATTAAGCCAGTGCAAGTGGCAGTCAAATAAAAAGAATTCTGAATCTCGATAATTTTGAAAGTGTGCTCGGTTTTTAGGTATAACGTGTTAACTCGTTGTAGCAGCCAAAAAAAAAAACCTTTCACCTTCGTGACGTATCGTCGCCCGTCCCTTGGATCGCGCTTCGTAGAGCGATCTCAAAGCCGCCTCAAAACGACGCGATTTTCTTTACTTATAAAATGAATTCTTCTCCGTTCTGTAGGATTCCTAGGTTTTTCATATCCAAAATGTATAAGAAGCTTTGTTCTGTTGTTCTATGGATATGGGTCTTCTATATTCACCTTAAGTTACCAATGAGACCGCTATGAAGCGTGAGAGCTGAGCGAAAACGCTCGTCAAGTGCAAAATGTGATTTTATTTTTAATGCCACATCACTCTAACAACGCTTTTTTATTAAGGAAACTATAGTATTGAAACCTCCAAAATTCAAACTATCTTATGTTACTATAAAGTCTAGGGGAAAGGCGGAAAAGGTGCGCAGTGAAAGCGAAACGTGATCTTATTTTTGTCACCATAACACTCTAGAAAGGTCTGCTAATGTACTCTTGCACAGCTCGATACACGTGTTTCGGCCTTGTGCAGCCTCCTTAGTCGGGCAGGCTCTTCGTCTTTAGCCAATCGGAAGCCCATCCTAAGTAGGGGTAGTGGAGCACCTCGAGAGCATTGGCTCATTGGCTGTTGTTGGGTGCGAAGGGCCTGCTCGAGCGACGAGGCCGCTCAAGGCTGAAACACGTGTATCGAGTTGTACAAGAGCTCATTAACAGACCATAAGATATGTTGGCTCAGATAACAATCATGAGATATATTGAAATTCGAGCATGGGTTTAGGAAGGCACTTAAAACAAACTCTAGAAAGGCCTTTTCTCTGAGAAATTATAGTTTTGGAATCGTTTAGATAGTTATACATAAATTAGTGAAAGTTGGAAGAATAATCAAAAAAGGCCTTTCCTCAAAGAACAGAAAAATACTCCCGATAACGGAAAGGCACTCATATTGGTTTCTTCACAGAATTGCACACCGCTCCATCTCGCTGCTGCGGAGGGCCATGTTGGACCTGTGATGGAGTTGATCAGAGCCGGCGCGAGTGTACTGATGAGGAACGATAAGGCTAGTTTTTCAGCAACTTTGTATTTTCGAGATTTCTGCATGTACTGTCAGTTAACCCTTTCACAACCGTGGACCCACCTCCTCTGCATCGTTGTCTTCGCTTAGGAACGCATTGAACGAATTATGGTATCACTTCAGTTGCGTTATTGTTGTTACTTTCCTACACATAACAACGTAATATATTTACTTATAACACAGCAAAGGAAAATAACAACAATAATGTAACTCAAATAATACTACAATAATGTGTTTCCACGCTGGGGTTAGAGGAGCAGAAGTGGTGGGTCCTCGGCTTCGAAAGGGTTAATAGGAAGGTTTTTAATGTACATTTCCCAGAGTCAAATTCTCATATCATTGCACCACTTTCATCCAGTAACCTTTCAGTATTGTCTTATTAATTTTAATTCAGTTCCAAACTCCCTACGATGTCGCCTTCCTTAACAGTTGCCATGGTGTTGCGAGATTACTTGGTTCGGGCGATAACAACCGTGTTCAACTATATTCTAACAATGGTGAAATTATTGCGTGTTCTTCGTCACCAAAACGCAAGGTTTGTCCTAACAGTTATTGTGCTTCGTGATAATAAAGCACAGCCATGTTGTGGGTTTTTCAGAATACTAAAGTGTTGACGAAAAAGTCTACAGAAGAGATTCAAGGTTGTATCTCATGTGAACCTGCAGGATTGACATTTTCTCCCTACAACCACCTGACCGAAGCTTCTTCCATGTCGATTTGTGGAGCAACTTTCTCATCACCACAATCCTCGAATACCTTGGCAGGGCGAATGGCTTCATCGAATTCTGCACCGCAGTGTGGTCCTCCTGCCCAACATTCGACACCATACGTTCAGCTTTTGGAGAACGGAGGAGCTCCTGTCAATGGCGAAATTTCTTCACCGCATTGTGAGGGATTGAAAAGACGTTTCGCGTTGTCGGAAGGATCGGTGGGTCTTGAAACTTCACTTTTCAAGTATGAGCGCAGTGCGGTCATTCTGACAGATTTTTTCATCGGATTGTTATATACTACTAGTCCTCCGGTAGTGCTATTTTTGAAGATTGAGTTTAGATGGAAGAGTCTTCGGAATGCATCGATTCTGGATTTCACACTCTGTCAAACGGTAGTCAGTATGACCACGGCGCCTCGTATCCGTCTTTCAGTGGATTCTTCAATCCAGATCACTCTGTTAATGCTCCAGTCCCATAATCTGAATGTTTCGTGGGAGATATAGGTTTTGTCTCATTACCAGTTGATTAACCAATAGTGTTGTATAGCGGAATGTTGTATTTTACTCTTGTAATTGTTAAATTTGTTTATTTTTTTATATATCAATGCCCATTAAGGGCTATTTTATATAGTGAGATTATGGTACAAATCATAAATATGTATGTGTACAATGCAATGGCTATGATTGTATGTATGTGTGCCTAATATTGTTTTGTGTTTTTAGATATAAAGGTGGCACAGTTTGGGTTTTCTTACTGACTCCGCACAGAATTGATCGCTTTATTGGACAATTATAATTGTGTTAGAACTATGTAATGGTGATAACCTTCAAAGACGCAAGCTTTCTCCCATAGAAGACCTTGTTAGTTCAGGAACATTCTCCAGTGAAGCTTTATTGTTTGTTAGGAAGCGTTCTGTTTAGTCCATTGCAATGATCAATATCATGTTGCTAAATAAGTTTTAGAATTAGAGTAGTAACAGCAGATACAATACATAAGATAAAGATACAATAGCAGATATGCAAAAGTAATTGAAGTCGCATGATTTTGATATCGTGTAAATGTTCCTTTCCTAAGCGAACATTTTGGTGTACCACTTACCCATACTTGCCTTAAGATAGGGATGTCTTGGGAAGAAAATCGCTTGCTAGTCATGCGCGAACGGCGCACAGGGAAAATGCTAGTGAAGTGGCAGTGCAGGATGAATAGAGCCTGGGGTGATGATACGATTGCAGAAAGGAAGGCTAGAAAGTGGCTCTGCAAAGTTCAATCATGAAGGGAACAGTCTGGAGAATTAGTGTCGTTTGGGCCATCCACGCGAAATTCCAATCTTGTGCGCTGTTTCACTAACATTTTGCCACAAAGCCATTCGTGTATGAATAGAAGCAAACTTGCTTTCACAATAGCTCTATCTCCAAGCAAGCCAAATGCAATATCAAAAGTGCTTGCTGCGGATGTCGTTTGAGACGGATGGACACTTTCTTGAGGTTGAATTGATAACAATGCGCGTTGACCATTGCTCCTCCTCCCCTTTCCCTTTCCCCAATGAAAATTGAAGAACACTTGCAAAGCGTGTTAGTAGCATTTTCCGTGCAAATGTTGGTACAAAGAGGAGCGTTTTGTGAGTTCCTGTGCTTGCAGCAGAGATGTCATTGCGTCATCAGCTTAAGCAGCAATTTGTGGCATGTTCGAACTCCTTCGAAGGTTTGATTTTCTAGTAATCATTTTTTGAGCCACGCATGTCAGTGGTCTGTCAAAGGAGGGTTGACTTATAGAGCCCGATACACTTGTTTCGATCTTGCGATCTCGTCAGTTGGGCAGTTACACTTTCTCGTCTTTTGCCAATACCGTGTGGGTGCTCCAGTCGCCATACTAAGAGTTAGCGCTCGAAACGAAAGATATTGGATATACTAGCCAAGAACAATCGAGTGTACAACGCTTTGTGTTCGGTGATAATTTCACTGGACATAGAGTGTAAAGCGATCGTCGTCGCTGAATGACGAGATCGCAAGATCGAAACACGTGTATCGGGCTCTATAAGTCAGCCCTCTTTAATAGACCACTGACATGCGTGGCTCAAAAAATGATTACCAGGCATATTGGAAATTTGAGCTATGGTCTTAAAAAAACACTTGAAACGAAAGGTTTGATTTTCTGTCAGATAATCCGTGAGATTCATTTGCTGTACAGTTTTACTTATTTGCAGGTGATCTACACATTCTACTTAGAATTCAGTGGCTTATCTCGCTGATTAGAGTGTTATCTCTTGAAGCTGTAGTTTGAGCTCAGTTCTTGGTGATTTCGGCCTAAAAGAGAACTAGGCTCACGCTCAGCGCGAAATTCGCTTGACTGGTATGAGTAGAGAGATTCACGCTTCAATCGATCAGTATCAACATCCATCGTGAATTCTAAGCGCGCCGCGTCGCAGTCGCGACCGTGACGCGGCGTATTTACGCACATTCCGTTGCGTCCAAATTTCTCCGGTGTTTCTGAGGATTCACGTCTGTCCACACGATATGCGGAATCCTCGTTCGAGCTGGCACTGAGCTGCGCCCGTCGTTCACCATTGGTATGTTCTATATTCTCCTCAAATTTGAATTCAACCCTTTCGAAACCGCGGAGTCACCTCTGCATCTCTATCCCCAGCGTGGGAACACTGAACGGCTTTCCGTGCTGCTGTCCATCGGGTTGGGAGTCACTAATAGGTTGGGGAAAAAGTTCTGAGAAAATGCTTGTAGAACATTTATTTATGCACCTATTACACCCGAACAAAGACAAACATAATAGTCAAAGTACTCCCCTTCAACTTCAAGCACTTCCTGCCACTTCTCCGGCAAAAGATCGATTCCGCGAGCAAAAAATTTCGATATCTTGCTTTTGAAGAAATGAATGACCGAATTGTCAAAGAGGGATTTTCTTCAATCGCTTCAAACACAGCTTAACGATCAATCAACGGCCTGAACGCGGCTGATCTTCCACACTTTGTTCACCTTCGTCAAACTTTTTGGACCACCTGTACACCGTACTTTTGCCAAAAGTGTCTTCGCTCCAAGCCAGATTGATGCGTTCACTTGCCACTGTTGCATTTGAACCCAACAGCCATTCATACGCCATCAACAACCAAATTTGCTCGCTTGTTAACTCCATCTTGAAATAGGTAGATAAATTATGTACCAATCAACGCGGGAGGAAACGGGCTTTTCAATGAGCCCAAAAACTCAAAAAATGGCCTTGACACTCGAAAAGTTACAAGCATTTTCTCAGAAACTTTTTCCCCAACTTATTAGCTGCCTGCTCTAGAAGATTCTATGGTATCTAGTAGGCAGTTTATTGTTTATTTTTTTACATAATTTTTCTGGCACTTTAAGAGACATTCACGTTTCCCATAGTGAGCCTATTTACAATCGAATGAACTAATTTATAAAGTAGTATACAGTACATAAGAGCATGTGGCGCAGTGGTTAGAGGTGCCCTGCGTCGCACACGAGGTCACTGGTTCGATCTTGCGCTCATGGCTCACCAAGCCATCCATCCCTCCGGGGTCGGTAAATTGGTACCAGACAGGTTGCAGACTTGTGTGGGAGGATAAGCAGCACTGACTCGGTTCAGCGGGAGGCCACCGCGAGTCATTGTATAGGCCAGATGTGCATTCAATCACCTCAAACGAAGTTACAAATTGAAGTCGAATGCATGGCGCATCCCTCAGGGATTGATCAACTCCGAGAGCTTTATCCTTTTATCCTTTATACAGTACATGACTTGTTGTTTGTAGGCGTCATGGTATATAGAAATCCGATCCAAAAATCAAAAACGCAAGAAAGTTACAAGCATTTTCTCAGAACTTTTCTCCCAGCCTATTATAAAGTGGATAAAGAGCAAAGAATTGTCTTGACCGCATATTGAACTTGAATCAAATAATATATCCAACATTTTTTTTTGCTCAAATGACAGTGTGATAGTGTCTAATATAATTTTGTTTAGAGTAAGAAATTCAAATTTATGTGATCCACTCATTTGTTTTCAATCCAGTACGTCCTTAAGACAGTTCCTTGTACTTTGTCTAGTTCGTAGTGATTTCCGATCCAATGGATGATAGCGTGAAGAGCCATGCAACCCCACGCTGAGAGGTGGAGATGCAGAGAAGGTGGGTCTGAGATCTCAGGAGGGCTAATAGATATTCGATTAATTTTCAATATTCAATAGCATCTGAGGGACATGCAAAATTTGGTACTTGTCCATTACAAGGCGATGAATGAATATTCGACACATTCGCTGGACAAGAACTTTTCATAAAAGTGATGGTTATTATTCAAAAGCTGAAATCTCTGGCTAGCGCGGTACGCCGCGGCTTTTGAAAAACCTTTTTTGACGTTGTTGTAGAGGAAAAATCTTTGTTCTCCACACACGCGCTTTTCTCGCAAGACACAGCTATTTCCTTGGACTATTAGTAACCATTTGGTAGAGTTGGATTCAAGGATTTTAACGCTGTGCTTATTTTTAGGAAAGAATGTTTCCCCGTAGTGTAGCAGGCAAAACAAGATCGACTTTCACACATGCGACTTGCTTGTTTACAGACTAATGTGCGGTCGAAAAGCCCGGTGGCCGCAGATTCGCTGCGGTGGCCGGCCGCGATGGCTCGATTAGCGCTTCGAAGGAATGCGGTTTTGTCATTCGACTAAGACTTTTTTTTCTCCTCTTCGTGAGATACTTCAGATCAGACGCATGATTGTATACTAGGAGATTTTCTTTACACGTTCACGCGCTTTTCGTGCTTCCGGCGAAAGAATAATTGAATTGCGCAGATGTTTTGAAACATAATTCTGTTTTGAATTTTATAGCGTTACAAAGAGAATTTGAAAAATCCGGCTAGCTACAGCGCTAGTCAGAGATTTAAGCTCTTGAATGATTAATAACAGTTCTATGGTAAAAGTTCTTGTCTAGCGAATGTGGTCGAATTTTTATTTCTTGCTTTGTAATGGAGAAGAACGAAAAACTTTGAGGGTCCGACAGGAGTCGAACCTGCTCACTTTTCCTAAAGGTGCTTTCTAACCAGCTGCACTATCAAGGCATCTGTTCTCCTACCATTCTTTTTGTTAGCAAGGCATGAACTACTAACAACCAACTATCATTAAAGGAAGTCACATCAAAGCAGAGCTGCGGTAGTGCAACTAATTGGCATTCGCCTCCGAAAAAGGTTTCCGCGAGAGGTTCACAGCTTTGCAGATCACATAGTATCATCAAATATATGATTGTGACATCTACAACCGCTGAAAGACCGGTTAAATCAGTTTTAGTTTGTTAAGAACATAAAGCTTTCATTGAGTCTGGTGATGCCGTAAGGTGTCTTTAATTACTTGACCCGCGAAGTCGCTCAAAACATTCTAGTACTACGTTTTACACTGCGAGATCCTCGTTATCTGTATGTACGTAAGCAAATTCTGAAACGCATCTGCGTGAATTCCTTATGATGTCTTGACGAAAAATGGTTTAGAAACGTTTCAAAAAATTCTTAGCAGAATTTAAGTTGTTCGTACCCATAAAGAGGAATACCACAGCGGATTTTCCGATCATTGATCAATAGTTCGATGAGAAAGTGATGGCATCAGTGATTGAAAGAGGCATTTCAGGTAGCCTTTGCCAAACTAACAAGACAGTCGACCAGAGGCAAAAGTCCTCCAGTACGGTACGGCCAAGTGTTTGGCCAATTATTGCAGCACTCATCAAGAATCAAATAGGTGCGAAATTCTCCTACCTTTTCGATATTTTCTTCAAAAGTTGAGCACACCTTTGATATTGCAACATATCGATGGGCGCATCTTGCAAGATGCTTTTCATATGAACATAATTTGTTGCTCATATGCCGTTGTGGATGTGAGCACATGTGGCACAGTGTTTAGAGGTGCTCTATGTCGCGCATAAGGTTGATGGTTCTATCTCGCGCTCATGGCTCACCAAGCCATTCGTCCCTCTGGGGTCGGCAAATTGGTACCGTACTGGCCGCAGACTTATCTGAGAGGGTAAGCAGCACGACTCGATACAGCAGGAAGCCACCGCGAGTCATCGTAAAAGGCCAGATTTGTGCTTAATAACCTCAAACGAAGTTATAAATTGAAGACGAATGCATGGCACATCCCTCAGAGATTGATAAACTCCAAGAGCTTTGTCCTTTATCTTTATATCCCTTTGCGGACGATGGGAGTTATTCTGACCTTCATAATTTAAGAGAATTTTTCCAATGAATAAAGTATTTTATCTAAAGTTTAGATGATTAATAGAAAGCTAAGTCTTAGGAATTCTGACTTCAAAATTTTTTGCTTGGTTTCTAAAAAAGCCTTTGTAGTACGCTGATGCAGCAAAAACAAAATCATGCTTTACACTCGGCTAACCTTGTTTCTTCAGCTAAAATCTGTAAACTGTTCCTATTGGATTACACTAATTTCTTTCAATATCACTGGTTTTCGAGATGGTTCTCAGAGGGAACTTTGAGGGTGAAAATAAATTACGTTTCACATAAAAAGTTCTCTTTGATATAAGGATCCTAAAGTACTCCCGAAACAAAGAAAACAATTTGTATTGAAGGGCGAAAATGGCGCGCCACTGCTGCTATTGATTATCCTTATATCCGCAAAGAGATATAGTTTTATCATAAGTCACCGTAATGGTGGTTAAATGGGTACTGAGGAATAACGAACAGAGACATGGAATTTAAATCCTACGGAGCTCACGCGTATTTGGAGTTTCTCTCCGTAAATATTGACTCCAATGCGAATGTGAATTTACGTGATATAAAGCTAGGCCTTCCAAAGGTATTTTCTAGTCCTTTGAAGCCTTGTCAAAACCTCTCTACATAAATAGTCTGATAGTGATATAACATGCTTTGAGCCATTTGTGATGTCTGATAAGTGCTAAACAGGCGGCTGTTTTGCTCATTCGTCCTTACTAAATCTTGTGAGGTGAAACGATGATCTCATAAAATCAGTTCCCCGTATCTTCATTGGATACTGTTACTGTATAATAACTTGTATCGGAAAACATAAAATTTTGAACGATTTTGGCCAAATTCGCCTGCGTCTATAGGTTTTTAACGGTTTTTCCAGGACTGATGGTCTTACGAAACTTGGAAGAGTCCTCAAGAAATGCGACGACGGCTTAATATCGACGGATTCTAGGTAGTTTTCTTCATATATTTTACATTTTATACCTATATTTTCTGCTATCACGTATGTCTGCCTTTTTAGATAGAACAATTGATGTCGTTTATGCTGTAGAATCACATTTTCTTCAGTTTACGTTGAAATGTTTTGTTTCTTGCGAAAGCGTAGTAAAGCTTTCTTATGAAAACTGGATTTTGTTCGCGAAATATCTCTCTCTCCTTTGAGTGGATTAGAAGTGGAAACTTCCAGTTTCTGTTTTGATCAGATAATGCATTCCACATTACCTAATAAATCCGCTGTGAAGTCAAGCATAGAACCAACTATTCCCAGTGCAAACAAATTGTTTTGTTCCCACACTGCTGTATAAGAAGCTTTTTCAAAACCAAATTCAAAATCAAAGTTTTCAAGACTTAATCTATCGATTGAGTAGTGTGAGTCTGCTGAAAGCCAAGTACGGACGCCAGCCGTGCAAAAAATCCGCGTTGATTAGAACCTAGTTTTCTTTTGACTGCTACTGTGCACTATGAAGGCATCTTCAAAAACATAGCCTTGAAGACGCCGAGATTTGAAGATTTGTAAATACTGAAGGTTTGGGAAAAGCTTTTTTTCTGTCGGAAAAAGTCAACAAAATTTTGCGCAAATCAGTTCCTACTCAAGCATCCGACTCCGTGCCCACCTTTTCGACTCGACGATTAACCTAACGTATGCTGCAGAAACCTGGTAGCTACATAAGCAGGATGAAAGATCACTTGGTGTTATTGAACGCGCAGTCGAAAGGTCGATGCGAGGAGTATCCCGTATCTCGCAAATGAGAGAAAGGATCCGAAGTTCCGACCTACGTCAACGATGGAAAATCAGAAACGCCGTTCTACATGCCAAGATAGCAAAAATAAGGTGGGCCGGACACGTGCTGCGCTTCAACGACAACCGATGGACGAGAGCCGTTACCGATTGGATTCCTCGGGACATCAAGCGCTCTACAAGTAGATCACCGACCCGTTGATCCGATTTCTTCATGAAAGCGATGGAAGAAAGATATGATGCTCAGCGAATCCCTAGAGCTAGGAGGACCCACTGGGCTACTATTGCACGAGATAGGGAAAAGTGGAAGTGTTGCTGGTACCCGCTCGAGTCACTCGACGATCAACGGGACGACAGGTGATACAGGTGATCAAATCCTACGGAGCTCGCGCGTATTTGAAGTTTCTCTCCGTCGCTCCGTACATATTGATTTCAGTGCGAATACGTAAAATTAGGTGGCATAAAAGTAGGCCTTTTAAAGGTATTTCTTAAACCTTTGAACCTTTGTTAGAACCTTTCTACATTTTACGAGGTGAAACGATAATCTCATAAGAGCAGTTCTCCGCATCATTACTGAATACCGTTACTGTATAATTATTGCTGGAAACATAAAGTCGCGAACGATTGAAAGTTGGCAAAATTTTCCCAGGTTTATGAGTTTCTAACGATTTTTATACGGTTTTTCTAGCGATTTTTCTAGGAATAATGCTCGTGCGAAATTTGGAAGCCGTCTGGAAAAGTGCGAGGTTGGTTTGATATCAATAGATTCCAGGTAGTCTTTCCCATGTTTATACATTTTATATCTATATTTTCTGCCACCAGGTACGATTACTGTACAAAACACTAATGTTGTTGTGCTATAGCCCCACATTTTCTTCGAAGTTTCTAATGAATTCTCATGAAATCGCAGTGAAACCTTCTTCCGAAAACTAATTTTAATCGCAATATATCTCTCTTCTGAATGTATTTCAAGCAAAAACTTATAATTTTTGTTTTGCTCAGGCAATGTATTCTCTCTCTCTCTCTCTCTCTCTCTCTCTCTCTCTCTCTCTCTCCGCTCTCTCTCCTCTCTCTCTTCTCTCCCCTCTCTCTCTCTCTCTCATATACTTCAAGAACCTTCTTGACTTTAATAACATCCCAGTTGCTAGGACACATTCCAGCCCATCTGACAAACACTCAGATGTTCCTGGATCGTCTACGTAACGCGAACCCGAACAACGCGTACGTAATGGAGTCATTCGACGTCACTGCTTTATATACCAACGTGTCGAATGACTCCGCATTGCAAGCCACACATGAGCTTCTTATACAACACCAGGGAGCTGTAAACATGTATGGCTTGACGATTGAGCAGTTCATGATCCTACTAAAAGAGTGCTTGAACTGCTCAATCTTCAGATGGTCCGGGAATTATTATGCTCAAACCAGAGGGCTGGCAATGGGACAGCGACTGGCACCTAGCCTGGCCATTGCCTTTATGTCTAAAGTGGAAGCACCAGTGATGGATCTCCGGCCATTACTCTACTGTAGGTATATAGATGATTGTTTGATTATCTGTTCCACTCAAGAGGAGCTGGATGATTGTTTTAGATTGCTGAATGAACAGTCAGAGTATATAAGATTCACCCGTGAGATACCAAAAGACGATTGGCTTCCATTCTTGAACGTGCAAATAAGCTTAACTGAGAGCGGCTACATAACGAAGTGGTACCGAAAGCCAAGTAGTAAGAATATCTTGGTTCACTATCTCTCTTCTCATCCCTTACATACGAAGAAGGCGCTAGTAAAAAACATGTTTCGAACAGCAGCCAATGTATGTACCGGGGAGGAGCAGAGAGTAGAATCCGTGAAACTGGCGCGGGAAATAGCCACTTCTAATGGATACGAATTCGTAGCCCCTCGGCTTAGGTTTAGAGGAAATAATGCGCCTCCGAACGAAAACTTGGTTGAAAGGAAAGTCCCGTTTATCATCCCGTTCTATTCAAATGAGATTAGTACAGCTATAAAACGATGTTTGAAAAGAGCGGGTTTAGAGCAATCGGTGGCCATTATTGAAATACCACCGAATACTCTAAAACGCCACCTAGTTCGAAACCGCTTATATGACCGTCTCTGTATGATGAAAGATTGTAAAATATGTCCTAACGGCAGAGACGGTGATTGCATGAGCGTAGGTACAGTCTACCTAATCTCTTGCAAGGCGTGTAGTGATAAATATGTTGGCGAAACGGGTAGGCCGCTCTATGCACGCATAGAAGAACACCTAGCTGACAAGCGTCTTAATAGACAAAACACCCCGCTAGGGACGCATAGAGCACAGAAGCACGACGGAGTTGATTTTGAAATCGAAGTCACCATCCTTGCGCAGGAGCAAAAAACATCAGCGCGAAAGATCTTGGAAGCATTTTGGATTAATACGACCAATCCAACCATAAACCGCAGGGAGGAATGCCTTGTAAACACTCGTGATATGAGCCAGTATATAAGACTGTTGTTTTGATGGGTAGGGTGCATTACGAGCCTATGTGTCTCTCTTGCCGGTGATCTCCACTTGGATCATCCAGTGGAACACATATAAAAAGCGGTGAGTATGTTGAGTGTTGATTTTTGCTTGATGCGATTGAAATCTAGGTCTGGTGATTTTCTCTAAAGAAGTGATGGAGGTGTTTGACTGATTGTATTGCAAACATTTTGACCTTTCCAGGCTCTGAAGAAGGCGAACTGCCGAAACGTCAGCCATCGAATAAAGTTTAATGTAACACCTCGTGTTCTGCTCAAAGAAGAAAATCAAGAATCATACTGAAGCATGCCGAGGTTAATAGACAGTCGGTCTTGGGAGTTGTTAGAAGGACTAACAATAGTCTATAATAATACAGCATTCCCGACATTCTGCCCATTTTATATATTATATTATATTATATACATTATACTTTTCTTTCCTTACGTAGTGAATTTTTCTCCGCCTCAGAAGAGTTCTCAACTGTGTCGTAATTATAGAAAATCCTTTGCTTTTTTTCATCTTATTGATATTTGCTTTTTATTTCGATCTATAGATAGCAGTTAAACACGTTTTGAATTTCAAGCCAACGGCTAATTATTGTGGGCGCAAAACCTAATCCTTTTTTTTTGCTCTTACAGCGCACTACGACGAATTCTCTAAATTCAGAGCGAGATTCGTGACAAATACCTGCTCATTGCTCTTACATCAGGAAAACGTGTAATTGGTGAATGGATTTTGATGTGATATAGCTTAGCAATATCTAACTTCAAATTTCGGTACATTCGTCCGTTTTTTCAGTGATGACGCAGAAGTGCCTGATGAATGCGTGGAACAACCTTCAGCGCTACTTGAAGAAGATCTTGTTCACTGGTTTTAAGATGAAATTTTATGTTAGACACTATTTACGAGACCACGTCGCTCCACAGCCGGCATCCAGACGTATTCTCAAAATTATTTTACCGCGTCGTGGACGTTGTAATGGATAATATAGGAAATTGGTAATACGTGTAAATACTGCATATGTTCAAAAAAAAAAAAGAAACTAAACGAGTAACACGAGGTGCAATCGATCTAAGCTATATCCTTGTTTACCTTGTCTGACTACCGCTCATCGGCGATGTGCTCTTAGGCGTTTTGACGTTTGACAAGCTGTATAATCTAGGTCAATAATCATGCTGTATAGTACAATAGGCAATGGTGATGTGAGAACTGATTATCTATGGTTTGATTTTTTCTCTAATTACTCGTGAATTGTTGAATGTAACAAGCTAAATTATATGCAAAGTGGGAAAATGTTGACCGGTGTTGATATTTAGCGTAAATTGCTAATGACTGATGCTTCTTGTATAGATTATTGTTTGTTAAATAAATATTTCACACACAAGATTAACGACATTAATGAAAAGCTTGAAAAATTTGGGTCGGGACTATGCAAATTCTCCTCAGAACTACTCTACAAATTGTTGATTTTGGGTTCTACGAAGGCTTATTCCGACTGCATGCTAAAAGTCACACCACATAAGCCTCTTGAAAAAGTAATACATTGAAGCAAAAGTGTTTTTGAACTGCATTTTCACATATCGTCAAAAACATCAAGAAGTAAGAAGTAGAGATGTGTTGATTCTGCTTGATGTGACCTTGATGAAAAGTGGAACTTTCAGAATACGTGGGCGATCTTTATAGTAGAAAACGCTTTTATAGAAGTCCATTAGTGAAATATCATTTATCTGATCATCAATTGTCTCCAGAGTGAGAGTTTCAATATACAATTATCAATGCACCCGCTTTTAATTTCAAGCGGCGGGCTGTTTCAATCAAAGTGTAAAACGCGATCTTGATTCCCTTCCTATCACCTGTATCACCTGCCTCCCGATGATCGTCGAGTGTATCGATCAGGTACTAGCAGCGCTCTGATTTTCCCTATCGCGTGTAAAAGTAACCGAGTCTGTCTTTGCTCTAGGGATTCGTTGACTATCATATCTTTTTCCTAGTCCTTTTCGTGAGGAAATCGGACCATTGGGTCTGCGGTCTTCCTACAGAGCGCATGAGGTCCCAAGAAATCCAGTCGGTAACGGCTCTTGTCCATCGGTTATCGTTGAAGCGCATCACGTGTCCGGCCCACCTTATTTTCGATATCCTAACGTGTAGAACGGCGTCTCTCATTTTTGATCGTTGACGTAGATCGGAATTACGGATCCTTTCTCTCATTTGCGAGATACGGGATACTCCTAGCGTCGACCTTTCGACTGCGCGTTCGATAACTCCAAGTGCTCTTCATCCTGCTTACGTAGCGACCAGGTTTCTGCTGCATACGTCAGGGCAGGGATAATTGTCTAGTCGAAGAGGTGGACACGGAGTCGGATGTTCTTTGTCCTCTTCACTACATCCATCGATGCTCTTAAACGTTCCCCAGGCCACTCGTTTCCTCCTGCTCAACTCTGGAGCTAGGTCGTTCATCATGTTGATTTCAGGAATTAGATAGACGTAACTGAAGCATTTGGAGATGTTCGTTTCATTGAGCGTGGATGAGGCATTCAAAACCTATTCGTTCCTCATGAACATCGTTTTCGTTAAATCTAGTTGAAGGCCAATCTTTCCACAAGCGTTGTCGAAATCGAGCAACATTCCCCCCTGCTGATGCTTGATGTTATGAGGACGATATCATCAGCGAGGTAAAGATGCCTTAATTTACGATCGTAATTTTCACGATGAGAGAGAGAATTTTCACTATCGTCCCATTCTAGTGTTTCGCATGACGTTTTGGAGGGTGGTAGTAAATAATTTGGGCGAAATTGTGTTGCCTGGTAATCATTTTTGAACCACGCATGTCAGTGGTCTATCAAATGGGCGAACTTATAGAGCCCGATACACGTGTGTCGATCTTACGATCTCGTCACTCGGGCAGTGGGCGATAGGGAGACGTAGACGAAGCGCTCATCAAACATTTGATAGTGATGATAGTATCGGTTTTGACGAGGCGAAGTAATTCCTTAAAACCGTAGTTCTATTCACAGGCTTACATAAAGGCTCCTAAAAGCCTTGAAGGGTTCCATAAATGATTTGGAGAAGCCAAGTCAAAGGGCCGGTGTATATGAAAACCATGGTGTCATAGGGGATGGGTTGATCAGTCACTAGATCAGTACTTGCTGAACTACCTCTGAGTGCAAAGCACACTAAATGTGAAGTTCTCAGACAGATCTTGGATCCTTTCATTTTTCAAAACCAAGAAATAACAAGGAAGAACACACGTCAAAGGCACTCATATTATCCCAGGTGTACTGTGATTTTATCTTAGCACAGAAACATTTCATGTATGCCTTATCTGATAGCAAAACAACTCAAGGAGGTCGTAAAGAGTAAACCAGGGGATTACTGGTAACATTATGAACAAATAGTCAAATCCATTTGTATTAAAGCGCTACCTGAACCTATTCGACATATAGGGGCTACTCATCTGTTAGGAAGAAAAAACGGCAAAGAAAGGAGCCGCAACTGTCAGCTTGTACTAATTCCTTCGATTTAGAACCATATTACCAAGACATTAGGAGACAAATGCGCATTTAGGAATGGACATCGGTCATCTTTTAGTTGGCAGAACAGCAATCACAAGCTAAACAACTATAAAACCTCACAACAAGGGTAAAAGGACAACTAACAACTTATTGGGTGGGTTGGGGGATGACGACGATAGTCCGGGACTTGCACGGTGATTAAGAACTTGGCGCACAGAGCACGTATCACACAAATAGTGGAGAGAACATCATGGCTGAAATACAGGATTGATTAGAAATAGAGCGAGTCTGAAGTGGATATGGGGAGCAAAGACTCAGTCTAGAATATTTGTCCACATGCACGCAGGAAGCAGTGTAACTTTGTGCGGACGATGAAGGCCATTTTGACCATAAACTATTTACAGGCTTTCTTTTTTTGCTGAGCGGAGCTATCTATCCAGAAATTAAGTAATTATTCGAAAGCTCAAATCTCAGTAATTTCCATACTTTGCTTGGTCTTCAGAAAGGTCTTCATAGTTCGCTGTAGCAGCAAAAAAAAAATGTGTTTCACACTCGTTTGCCTTATTTGTTCACTCAATATCGTGGTCGCTTTTTATTGGACCACAATAAGCTCATTCAATTATCCAAATTTCGGCGAATTTGAAGTTTAAACTGGTTTTTGAAAAGTTTGACATAGCGCAGAGCTAGAGTAATAATGAAACTACGTTTCACATTTACAGTTTTCTTTACATATAGGATTTATATCTGCACAAAAAGTATATAGACTTGTAAGAGAATAATGTTCTGTCAAAGTGTCAGAGATAGAAAGAACATAAAGTGTTTCTCCAAGCAAAGAAAAAAATCTTCGTCGAAGAACGACAATCGTGCACCTCTGGCAATATTGATTATGCAGCCGTCCGTAAAGGGTAATGTGAGAGAGAAAAAATGAAAGAACCTAGGAGGTGTTCAAGTCGTTACCTGTCGGTCGCCGAAGGCATAAAGTGGAGTGTTTTCTGGCAAAAGCTCTAGGAACTGACATACACACTATAACCGGTCATCTGAGGTGTGCGCACTCTATACATCCGACTAATCAGCAGCCATAGAAGCCCATAGCGAATTGCGGATCAAGACAGGCTGGAAGAAAAGGAGAGAAATATTTTTGGACCTACTGAGCTAAAACTCCAAACGATGAAAAGACAGAGATAAGATAAAGGATAAAGCCCTCGGTGGTGATCAATCCTTGGAGGATGCACTATGCATTCGTCTTCGTCTAGTGCCATTAAGGTGAATGAATGCGTATCTGACCTTTCCAATGACTCGCAGTGGCCTCACGCTGTATCGAGTCAGTGTTGCTTATTCTCCCACAAAAAATCAGTGACAAATCTGGTACCCATTTAGCGACCCCGGATGAATGGCTTGGTAAAGCATGAACGCGAGATTGAACAGTCGACTACGTGTGCGACGCAGAGCACATCTAGCCACTGTCTCACATACACTCCTCAAGGTGACGAGACGAAGCGGTCTTCAATAGTTTCAGTGGCGTTGCTCGTCATCGCATTGAAATTACATGGTGTAGAAATCAGTGATCAGTTCGCAGTGCGAACTATACTCTACAGAGCGTTATTCCACTTTTTCTTCTACAAAAAAAGAAAAGGGTCGCAATCGCCTGAAAAGATCCAAGTAAATGGTCTTGGAGAGTCAACTCAGACGACATCGTGTGTGAGAAATCATACACGTCGTTCTAAATAGGTTAGTCAAAGACGATAAAATTAGCAACTATCGGAAATATTTCGAGTGAGAAAATTTATTATATGTACACCCATGAAGCTATTTTTAATCCTCTCTCTACGAAAAAAAGCAATAAACACCAAAGATACCCCATAAAAAGGTTTATTATTTTAGCTCCACTCAAAAAGACTAGATTTCAATCCGGAAACATTCCAGGCATGACGCGCTTGACAAAAACAGCTCAGTGGTTGGAAATGGTAGCAGCATAGAACGAACAATCAGATCAGTTTGTACTAAAACTTGCAGCGTGAACTTGGCCCGGTACAGACAAAGGCTACTTATTTTCAGAAATTCAACGAAAGGGAAAAGACCCGTATCTATCACTTTGTACTAATTCCTTTATATTGCACCCACATTACTAAGGTAGTGCGGGCGCAAATGCACATTGGAGAAAGAACATGATCATTTTCTAATTAAAAGAACACCATTCACAAACAAAGCAACCATAAAAACCTACGACAAGAGTAAAAGCGCATCTAAGAACTCATTGATTGAGTCAGCGGATGATGACGGACAGCCTGCAAATCGCCAGGCGCTTCAGGACTTGTCGCACAGAGCACGTATCCCACAAATAGTGCAGCGAGCATCACGGTTGAAACACTGAGGTGATTAGAAATAGACCACGTCGGAAGTGCACAAGAAAAATGAGGACTCAGTTAAGAATATACTTGATAACGTTGAGTGATATGTTAAACTGCGACGTCAGGCGAGACTCGAACCCCCTTATTTCAGCTTCCCAGGCGCGTAAGCTTAACCAATTGCGCTACAGACGTCTGTTTTGCCACTACTTTTTCTACCTTACAAGCATCAATCTATCAGCAACCAAATGTTAAGCGTTTGGGCTGATAGTCGATAGTTAAAACTCTAAAGAGTGGTGGCAAAACGGGCTTCGGTAATGCAACTGATTAAGCAAGCGCCCCTTGACAAGGTGAAAAGCGGGTTCAAATCCTGCCCATCGTCGAAGTTTTACACATCACTCAACATTATTGTGTGTATCTGAAGTATCATACCACCGCCAAAGAGCGGTTAAATAGAAAGAATTCTTGTCAGTCATTTCAGAGTATTTGTACACATGGATTCAGGGAGTGTAATGTGAGAGAGAAGAGAACAGAAGGTGTCTCAACGTATAAGGTGTTCAACGTCATTACCTGTCCATCTCTGATGGTCAAACCGTGGCGTTCCACAAAGAGTTTACTGATAACTGCCAGAGTGCTGGGGGATCAACCTCGCGCCGCGCTACGACTAACACCACAACCACTCGGCTAGGACGCCCCAGTTTACATATATATATATATATATTATTTATTTATTTATTACACATTTATTTATATATATTATATATATATATGTATATGCATACATTTATATATGCATATGTGCATTTACATAACTATATATGGGGGCGCCGTGCCGAGGTGGGTTGAGATGCTCGTCGCGGTGCGCGTGAAGTTAAACTCATGCCCCAGCACTCTCCGGCAGTCAACAGTAACGCCTTGAAGAACGCCACAGTCAGGACGTCCTCGGTAGAAGACGAAAAAAACGAGTTGAATGCTAGAAGTATTGGGATTGACACAGTGAAAAAACACTGTTAAGACGGATCAATAAAAAATTTTTAAAAAAACTCAAACTAGACGTCTAGTACAAATTGTTACTATCGTAGATGGCGAAACACTACTACAAATTTGAAAATCGGATCAAATGCTGATAGTTTTGGTATGTGCACAATGAGAAAAATTGTGATGACGAGCCTTGTAAATATACGTATATAGATGTATACATATACATATGTAATATACATAAATATAAATATCGACATTATAACCAGTTATGGAGTACGCGTGAAACGCGGGTTTAGTTCCGGCTTGTGGACGAAAGTCCTGGGCTTCTTTCAGTTCCTAGAATACATGCCGACAACATCTTATTAGATCTTCTCATAAGCTTTGACACTAGAGCAATAAATACCAATTCTATTAACTAGGCTCAAAAGGGCTATTCAAGGTATGAGCCATCAGCCTGCACACATTTCTGCCATCTCTCAAGCAGCAGATCAATAGCAAGCTCATGGAACCCGTCATATTTGAATTCAAAGAAAACTGTCAATCTTCGACGCAGATGATTGATGTCTACCGACTTTTTCTTCTTCAGAAAGTGGTCCAGCGACAAGAAGAAGTGATACTCAGACGGAGACAAGTCAGGACTGTACCGCGGATGATCCAGTAGCTCCCAGATCAACTCAGTCAACTTCCTCTTGTCAGTTTGGCGACATACAGCCGTGCGCCTTCTTAGGACAGAGTGAGAGTGTCGCGACGTTGACGTGACAGGACCCGATTGCAGCGGTCCAGGTGGTCACAACAGCGTTGGCCGCTGATCGTCTCTTCGGCTGACAGCAAGTCTCAGTGAATCGGCACGGTCTCGTCCCAAAAGATGATGAGCGTGGCCTTTGACGCAAATCACACAATTACACAGGTGCTGAAACTTGTGAGAAAACCTATCCTAAAGAAAGACAATAGAAAAAATCTGCAGATAACATGAATTATCCACATTTATTTCCTCATCGTCCGAAAAATAACTAAAACAGCTACCCTAGGCCTGTTCGACGATTTGGTAATTGGCCAACACATCTTAATGACAACTATCTAACCAATGACCAACTATTAATATTTATTTATAAGGGCTATGAAATGCTTTCGGCGTTGATCAAACTTTGAGGGATGCGCCATGCATTCGTCTTCAATTTTTAACTTCGTTTGAGATGATTGAATGCATATCCTGCCATTGCATTCACTCGCGGTGGCCTTCCACTGCACTGCAACGAGTCAGTGCTGCTTATTCTCCCAGACAAGTCTGTAACCAGTCTGGTACCAATTTACCGACCCCGGAGGGATGGATTGATTGGCGTGCGGTAAGCGCGAGATCGATCCACCCATCCTGTGTGCGACCCAGGGCACTTCTAGCCACTGCGCCACATGCGATTCAATGAACATACAGAAACAAAAATTCAAAAGATAAAAATTACTTCAGAAAACGAATGCGTGCATGCCATCGTGCTCGAAAGCATTCTTTTTCACTCTGACGCGTGCCAACTGTGAAGAAACGCGATTATCCTCCTTGCCGTCCAGCACTAAACACATCCGAATCTTCCCGAAAAAGACAAAAACCATCGATTCGAAGCGAGTCAGACCCACCAGTGTTGCAGTTCTCTTCTGTCCATCCCTGCAAACAAGTCGCCTCTCCCATCGTACAGCACCCAATGTGGCGCTAGTTGGCAGCCGACGGCTCACAGTGCCGAGCGCATCGTCGTCTGAAATAATCCCCAAAAAGACGAAGGAATGAGATTGCGGCTGATCATTCTTTAATAGATTTAGTCGTACATTTCACAATTAATCGCAAAATAGATCGTCATAAGCTCTGTTCCCTAAGTTTTTGATCGATTTGCTAGGGAGCCGTCCACGATGAAACGTTCTCAGATACCGTAGTGATTGCCTGGCGAACGTTAGAAGTCTCCTGTCAGTTTTCGAGAAAGGAAGAAATATGATAGAAGAACTGGGAGCAGCTACCTCCACTGTAGGTCACATTGACAACCACAGTTATGTAGTCCTAAAAAGAGATAACTAATGAAAGAATAGTCATGAAAATAGCAATGATGACGACTTCTCAAGAAAGGAAACTTTGGGAAAAAAAGGAAAGAAAAATTGAAAAAAAAGAAAGAAGAAAAATGAGGAAGGATTTCCAACCGAGAAAATGTCTTTCAGTGGCCGCCCGATTTTGAATGAAAATGCAGGATGTATAACGAAGGCATAGGGCCTCGGATGGAAAAGGCATGACGAATTGGGGAGTTGACTGGTTGGCGAAGGTCATTTCGTTTAGCGCAGATTCGCATAGACCGTCTCCATAAATGAGAATGTCAGTGTGAACACTTCGCAGCCATCCTGAAAACCGCTCTATACGGTGAAGAGAGTGCGTAGATCAAATGGCACGGGGGAGGACGAATCAATCTCTTTCCAGCAAGACCCCACCAGAGAATTTCACTCGAATTCACGAATGATGAGAAACGCAAAAACAGAATATCCCATCAAATCTCTCAAGTTTTTAGGAATCTACTTTAGAACGTTTTGAATAAGTAGGAGTTGACTAGCACTAATTTAAAGGATTTCAATGGTCCCACCCGATGACACATCAGAGGGACCATTGAACTCCAAGGGGGCAACAAAACAGAAAAACACTTGGTTTTGTCTGATTATAAAGTGACAAATGAAAAACCGATCTCACTTTACTGGGTTGTTAATGACCATTCGAAAGCTGAGACTTGAGACTACAATCTTCGCGTCGCTGGTTCTCGAAAAAGACTGTTTTCGACGCTGCTACAAAAGGAGATTTCTTGGCTTCAGACACGCATATTAATTTATAAAAGGCTAAAGACTCAGCTCTCGAATAATTAGCAACACTCCTATGGAAGCCGTTGGGTAGGACCACTGAGGTCCTTTTTGGGAGTAGTGATCAACTTCTATTTAGTTCTACGTTCTCAAGGAGAGCTCTCTTATTTTTGAGCATTTGAGGGTATATTCTTGTGCATATTATCGCTCTCCTTCACTCCAGTCTAGTCGCTAATCATGTAAAATTCTCTGGTGGAGGTCTTTCTGGAAAAAAGACCGATTTGTCCTTCTTTGCATCATCTGATCTCTGGACCCCTCTTTACCATAAAGAGTGATTTTCAGAGAGGATTCGGAGAACTGACAACAACATTCTCATCAATGGAGCCTGCGCTATACGGAATGGCCATCGCCAACCAGTGAAGTGAGTAGTAATGGAAAAACCACAGAAATATTTTATCAAATCTCTCAAAATTTCCTTGAAAATGTTAACAATAAATAGGAGTTGATCAGCAACTTTTCAAGAGGATCGCGGTTTCAAGCATTAACGATAGACCATCTTACATAACCAGAGATTCGAGTGGATTTACAAAGTTTGATCTCTGACGGAATTGAAACAGCAACTCGCTTTCTTCACGCGGGGTGAACAACACTGCCTCATAAAATCTCGTAACAAGAAGATCGAAACCAATTCAATCGATAAATGATGACGTATCTTCAGATCTGGAGCGACCACAGAGAATACGACGACGAGGAGCAGGAGAACGATAGCACATAGCATCGCTTCAACAGCGTCTCGTACAATGAGACGTCCACCCCACCGCGGCATCGAGTCACTCGGTAGGACATATTCTACCTTGTTTCAATTCGATTATGGAAAGCAAAACCATGGAACTTCTTTGAGCCAAACAGTAAATGAGAATCGCGTTCGAATCTGCCTGATGCCTTAATCGCCCAGAAATATTGATCTGTAGAGTCAATAACAATAAAGAAGTAAATAAACAAATAAATGCGTAGATGGGCAAACAGTAGGTAATCGCAAACAATATCAGCGCAGAAAAAGTGGACCGTTTGCGGACAGGACGTGCACTCTGACGGATACACCGATATTCGGTGGCCGATAGAGGCGTTTTCAATCAACTCGTAGTGATCATACGATAGCTTAAAAGACGAAGAATTCAATCCTGTGCTTATTTTTCTAGAAAGAAGTCTTAGTGCCCTGTAGCAGCGAAGCGAAAATTATGTTTCACCTCGTTCACGGTGCATTGCGCTGTTGGCTCTTGAACTTTTTACGATTCACTGAATGTCAAAAGTAGTATGATTGTGTGGTAAATAAGCACTTTTTCCCGCACACGAAAAAGTTATAACCTCCAAAAACATTTGAGAGTATGTAGAGAAGCATGGAGCACTCAGAGAATACGAGAAACCTTGAAATTTTTCCAGAACGGAGAAAAAAGCTTAATTCAAACAACGCAAATCGCGGGCCACTCGTAAATAGCGGTGTGCGCAGCGCTTTCAAATAGCCAGTAGCAATACATTTATTTGACCGCTTCTTGCGGTGTCATGGTCTTATAATATACCCAATAATGTGGAGTGCTGTGTAAAAACGTTTGCGTCAGCCGGGATTAGGACCCAGATCTCACTCTTTCCGCGAGCGTAACTTAACCGTTGCACCACTGACGCTCGGCACAGCACTCTTTTTTTTTGCGCTATAACGCGTTATCTGTCACAGCCAACCGTCGACGGTCTGGGGAGCAGCCGCTATCGGCATTGAACCCACTTATGTTGACATGTTGCGTGGGTGGCGCAGTGGCTACAGGTACTCTGCGATGCAATGCTCAATCACAGCTTCGTGGTTCAATCCCGCGCACAAGACTCACCAAGCCTTCGATTCCTTCGGGGCCGGTGTATTGGTGACCGACTTTAATAGCACTACGAAATGATGAGATATCACTGAAGAGGCTTCTCTGAAGGCAGTTTTAAGAAAAAAACGCTCACTCGCCTTCATAATCCGCATTTTCCAATCAGAAGACGGCATCTTTGAGTAATAAACTAACTTCCAACCCCAAATTTCTTTTCACACGGGTGGCGAAGTGGTCACAGGTTCCTCTGTGACAGACATTCTGATGATTCAGTCCTGTGTCCAGTAGGGCTTGCCAAGTTTCCAGCCCTCCAACTGCGAAGTCAGTGGATTCTTACCAAATCTATTTGGGAGGTCAGCAGCACTTATTTGATACATCCATAGTCCAGCGCGATTTACTGTAAGGACCAGATGTGTATTCGATTACCTTCGCGATGTTTAATGAAGTCGAAGGTATAGCGCATAGTCCAGGGATTGATCGACTCCGATGGCAGTGTCCTTCCTTAATCTCTTTTCATCAGTCTTCTCTTGATGAGCACGCGCGAGGTTGTTGGGGTAGATTATTCTAGTACAATATTCGCTGGAGTTTTGAACGCTTAGCGTTTTTGGAGCTCAGGAAGGTTAAATTGACTCACCAATCGGCTCAGTCCATCACTTCCGTGACCTCAAAAAAAATCGCCTTTGGATAAGGCACGCAAAAAACCTTTGCATTTTTTTGATTCTCAAGACCTTCTGACTGAAACATTTGACTATTGGGAAAAAACTCTTTTTTTGACTTTCATAATGGTCTACAAAGCGTTAACTCTTCTTGTACAATTCAAAACAACTTCTTACATTATTATACGCCACATACTTCTATTTCCCAGATTATAGTTGGCTATCACCTCAGTTTATCCTGATCTCTCACATATCGAAACTCGGCGATATTTCTAATCTAATGTTCAGGTCTCAAAACTGTTAAACGGAACAATTCATACGACTGTTCTTTAATAACAGGCTGGCATAGGGTAAATCATCGTAGGTAAAGACTCATTAATCCCCTGTACTCAAAGTGTTGATGGTAGTCAGAGCGTATAAAAATACAGGAAGTCAAACTATAACTTATCTTTACATATAACTTCCATTCCTGAACATACCGAAAATAAAATTTTATAAAGTGTGTTCATCAGAAAATGGCACGAAATGCTAAAGTGTTCCAAGATTTCCTTCAAATGTAAGACTCTAAGCCGTCCTTGATCAAGATTCATTGTCCAGACAAAGTGGATCTTTGAAGCTGTGCTAAATTTTCGAATAAAAGCGAACATAGTGCCTGCCTCTGACGTTTGTCGCAATTTTTAATGTAGTGACATAAACTAATGTAACTTCACTTATGACTTCTATCTAATGCACACAGTTCCAACACAATTATTGAAGAAAAACTTCTATGTCTATTCGAAAGACCATAATTGAACCTTGGCATTTCAAATGCACACTAAATGAAAGGTAAAGATTATCTTAACTCGTTTGGGACATATGGTCATAAACACCTTTCTTGCGTACAAAAACGTTTCTTTAAATTTTAAGTAAGTATTCGGAAGCTCAAATCTGGGGAAATTTAGCAAAGCGCTAGATTTCTAAAAATCCTTTCTTATAGTAGCAAAGAGCACGAAATTTCGTTTCACACTCGGTTTGCTTCGCATGCTCGGCTGTGGTCTTCAGATTGCTCTTTGCTGTAGTTTCTGCAGATATTCATTAGCTTAAATCTCGGAAATTTCAGCGCTCAAATTTTCCTTTTGAAAGGTGCTTCATAGAACGCTGCAAGAGCGGCAAGAAGATTACGTTTCGTGCCATAAGTAGTTATTCCTTCTCTTCAACTACATAACGAATCTGATGATTTTTATAAGTGAAATTTATGTGCTAGAGGCATTTGATCGTTCAAAAAGAAAGAACACAAAGAATACTTTCATAAGGATAATGTTAGTTGAAAAAACAACCGCAAGTCAAAAAATTCGTCAGGTTATTATGAGAAAAACATATCCTTGCAGAAGGAAACTCATTTTCAACTGTCATTGGACATTCCTTTTCGTAGATTGTTTATGTTTATGTAGTAAATCAACAGCTCAAAGCTTGCTGATTTTGGTACTCTGATCGTTTTGTAAAAATGTTTGTAGTATGCTCTACTAAAATAAAGATGATAAAGCTCTGCTTTCGTTGAAATTAGCTCGTTTTTGAAACTCCCGATGAGTACGGCGACAATTGAATATATGATTATTTGATTCTAAGAAACCTCTGTCGCTCCGAAAAGATGTAGTCCTATCGGAGGGATTTCTACAAGCTCTGTGCCAAAAACGTTCAGTTTTGCGAAAATCCCTACTTTTATCTACTAAAGCTACGTCATTGCGCATTTGCGATTCCTTTTTTTTACATGTCATCCGAAAACATTGTAAGAGTGTAGTTCGAAAATGTATTCTAGCGAGTACTAACTTCGAGAGAAACTTATTTGGAAAATTTAGGATGCAGCCGGAGTAAGACATGAGGGAAATATGCATTAATCACTTTGTGGAGTACTTCGTTGAAATAAAAGATTTTCCTCATCGAAATTTTTGAAATCTTTCACGGGTGTTGCAGATTTCTTACTCAAAATATTTAACAGTGGAACAACTCACGTCAACAGTTTACCCTTCTTGCACCGAATTTGTACTTCTTAATGTGCTGTATCTGAACAGTAGACATATGTGAAAGCAGGGAATACAAAAAATGCGAAGTACATGAGAAAAATCACCTAAAATCTGTGGATATCAAGCCGAAGTCGCATTTTCAATATTTCTTCCAAATTTCGTAGGATTACAGTTAAATGACCAGACAGAAATACGCACGTCGCTAGTTTCTTCACTTCTCTGATCCATCACCTTAGATGTTGACGCTAATCGCTGCAAAACTACCTTCCACTCATGATGAGGAATGAAGTACAATCACGAAAGAAGCAACAAGATAGGACTCAATTATCAAAATGCTTATAGGCCTCTACAAGTAAAAAGTCTAAGATTATTTTATTTGCCTCGATTTTTTACATACGACCTAATATCTGAGCAGTTATCGAAGATCTCTGCTTATGGTGCACATGATTGAAGGTTCTCTATGTCGCACATGGTCGATGGTTTGGTCTCGGCGCTCAATCACCAAGACTTTCATACCTCCGAGATCGGTGTATGATACCAGATTTGTTTGAGAGGATAAGCATTAGTGACACCTAGAATTTACCATATTATAGATGTGCTGAGGAAAATGAATGGGAATAACTCGTACTGGATAACAGGACACTAGGCAGTGACAAGTGTGATCTTAAGTGGCATTACATAGGACTGACTTATGAAATGATAAATTACCGTATCATCGGAAGTCTGATAAAATAAGTGGAAGTAGCATATTAGAAATCTGATGAATGAAATGATATATCTAAATTGTGATCGCTCATGTGCTCGTGCCGTTCTTCAATGAGATAATTTCGGTCCCAAAAATGTGAGCCCAGTGGTTTTCAACAATACCTGATGTTTATAAATGTAGCTCACCATCTCGCCTGAGTACCCTCATTTCATGAGATAGAGATAACCGTGACAAACATGGTAATCGATTTTTCCCATTGATAACCTTTGTTCGAACTATCGGCTTCAACAAGTATAAATACTGCTTTGTCACTGTTGCTGATTCGCATTTTTGTCGCCGCCATAGTAAAATTCGAGAAAATCACACTCTCGCCAATTGTCGAGATATTAGCATGATAGATAGATATAAAGATAGTTGGACAGATAGACTGATAAGTGATCTTTGACTCGATCTTCAACTTTTAAGCTGGAAAAGCTGCCAACACTGTCGAAAAGTCGCGAGAGGACGAGGTCGATATAGATGATCCTTGACCTTTGATCTTTGGGTGTCCTCGACTATTGACCCAATTATCCCAACACACTAGTTGACTATTCAATCGGTTAAGACAATATGATTGCTTAGATCGTCAGGTCACCACAAGTCTGTGAAGGCTAAACCATTCAGTAACCTCAAACGAAACCTAGATTTGAAGACGGGTGCAGAGCCTGCCCTTCAAAGGTTGATAAAACGCCAAGAACTTCAACCTTTGCTTTTGTCATAAACTTCACCAGGACATGCTGCATATCTTAGAAATCAGTAAATCGATACCTACTGTGTGACGTTCACACTATTTTGACTGAAATGATTGAATATCCTAGATAGGTGAGCAGACGACTTGATTAATTTTTGACCAAAGAAGAAATTGTGAGGTTTGAGAAAGATAGATAGGGCTCACGACGCTACACAAACATTTGCATCTGCCTGCGACTTAGGAAACATTAGGTGACCTAGGTACTGGTAAAGTCGTGTGTAGGAAACACATAAATATTGAGATTAGTTTTATATGCTCAAACTCACTATTATGCGTTGACTTCTGTTGGTTAAGTGTGCCAAGCGGGAGGCGTGGACGTGCTCCATTTGATCCCTGTCGTTGCCATGCTACCGAACAAGGTATACCTAAACGAATTTGGTTCTATTGCAGCAGTGCTGCAACCATAACTCCCGAAAAAAATTATGTGGCAAAGATTCCATCTCTAACTGACCAAAATTAGTGAAAACGATATTTGTGAAAGCGTGATTGATGGAATTCAGAGGGTTTAGTGCACAAAAGTGAAAGCTACATAATTCTCTGAAACTGCTTTCTTGACCGTGTTGGCTATTTTGCAAAAATTTGAAAGCTCTAGGTCGTTGGGCATTCTTTATTGAGAGCTCCACATTGGATAGCAGTTGAACAGAAAGTACACTCCTTCTCAGTGAAAAAGAGCTCAGAACAAAGCGTAGGCGGCACATAGCGATGACTTTAAGAGCTCAGTTACGGTTTATATTCGAGCTATGCATCAAAATCTCTAACAGAACCTAAGTTCACTGATGTAGAGTGATGTGCAAGACTTTCGTGTCAGGCAGGACTCGACTCGATATTAGAAAATTTATACCACCGCTATAAGCGGTTAAATAAAAAAGAATTTCATTTGATCATCAGAACCCAAGTTCAATTTGTTCTACTTCATCAGTACAAAATACGAAGCAAGACTGTATTCGTTTAAGGCCTCTAGATTGCTCACGTGCAAATGGCAACCACACTGCCCTCACACCTACATCACTGCTGAGCTCTTGTTTATCGCCGAGTGAGATAAAACGCGTCCCACCAGCAACTTGTCATTTGCCAAGTGTTATATGAAAAAAAATATCCAATAGATCTGCAAGACGCCAGGAACACGAAGAAATGGCATCATACTGTTCTTCTACAAACATCCGTGTAAAAGTCCACATAATTTTAAGGAGCACAGAGATTGCACTGTTGGTGCCACTGTTGTGCGCATGACAGTCTAAAGAACCAAAGTGGCCAAAAGGTGTTGTTTGAAAGAAGTCGTTAAAAGATATGAAATGTTTCAACCTCTCATACTTATGATCTTTACTGGTCAATAAGAAGAAAAACCAGTAATAAGAATAAAATTATGCAGTAGTAAGTCGTTAGTTGGTTATCATCTGGTACATTTTCTCCTACTTAAGGTTCTTCGATCGCCGTTACGTACTGTTCTATCCTTGGCTTTTTCGGTGATTGGTCCCGAATACCTCACAATTATTACTTGAGCCAGCATGTCATGTGTCTAGTATTAGGCTGCTGTACAGCCTCATACACGTGTTTTGACCTTACAGTCTCGTCAGTCGGGCAGAGACAAACCGTCGCCTTTAGTTTTTTTAGTCAATCCTCACGCGAGCCCTACTCTCCCTACAAAGAGGTTGCGACGACGAACATTTTTACACCTTAAGCCAAGTGAATTTATCACCCGCACTTACAGTGTTGTACACTGGCTGAAAAAAAGGAAGACGGGTTTGCCCGACTGACGAGACTGTAAGGTCTTGAAAAACACGTGTATCGGACCTGAACAAGAGCTCATTAACCAGACCACATGACATGTTGGCTCAGATAATAATTATGGATATATTGAAATTTTTCAGCGGGTCCTAAATAAAATACTCGAAAATAAATGTAATGATCTCTAATAAGTTGTTAACGCAAGTTCTTATGCAGAATAGTCAATCCCTATAGACAAGACTGGGTTCATAAAGGATAAAACAATGACAATAAAAATTGCACGAGAGAATTCTTTACCCTCATCTTCACAATACTCCTGGAACAAAAGTCCTGCACTGTCCCAGGAAAAATTTTTTACCAGTCTAGCAAAAACTTTTTCCACTTGTAGTGCGGGTTGTTCCGGTTATACTTGGAAGACCGTGGGGCCAAAGCTGAAAAAACAGGTATCAGCAAGTTTTTATCACTCAGTATTTACTGCAGATTCAACTAGCCTCTGATTATCGAAACATTTAATGAGGGATTACAGAGCCGGAGTTTTGAATTACAGTTTTCAAAAAAAAAAGCAGATACAAGGATCAAATAACATTAATAACATTCAGCTACTATCCTAACCCAGTACGATTACATGTCGCAAAGAATGCCTCACCAATGACCCTTCTTGTATCTACGCAGGTTGAAAGTTGCTTTTCACGAGCAACATTCAAAATTCTATTGGAATAGAATACCTGAACCTGTCTGATTGAGCAATGATCCCATAATTCCTTCACTGTTGGAGACCAATACCGAATGTCCGTCCAGTCCAAGAGAGATTGTTCCATTCCGTAAGATTAAGATGAA